>JAXCGZ010009645.1:30000-40000 GCA_037179515.1 Halocaridina rubra
GATCCTACCCGGCGCACGCAGTCCTCCGGGTCTGGAACCGTTAAAAATTTAAAAATTCGCCTATACGTCTGGCAGCGCAGTAGGAGAAGGTGTACACCCGTGTACGATCCAGAGGATCGATCCTACCCGGCGTACGCAGTCCTTTGGGTCTGGAACCGTTAAAAATTTAAAAATTCGCCTATACGTCTGGCAGCGCAGTACGAAAAGACAGCGCGCGCATGCGTGGTCTCATTTCTGACAACCCAGTCCTGGGCGTTCAGTTTTCCTGCTCCGCTTGCCGCATTTCTTATCGTTTTAGCATGATATTAGTGCATTTCTTATTGTTTACCAAGATATTAGTGAATTTATTTTTTCACTCATGTGTTCTTGCAGTGACAGTGTTGTTAAATTTAATTTTTTGCTGTTGTATTTTGATGTGGTTCCCCATTCCAGTGCCTTTTACATTTGTTTACATAGGAATATGTAGTCAATTGTTTTTTATTTGAGTATTCTCATATGTAATTTTTTCAGTACACTTATATTATTACATGGGGATATGTCTTGCCATACTTGCGTATTTTCTCATAATAAAATTTATATTTTTTTGTACAGTATATATTTTTGTATCTTAAAAATAAAATTATTATTTTCTGTTCATTTCCTGTTTATTACTTATATCATCATTTACTATAATATATATTTATATATAACCATTAATATTGGTCATGCAATAAAGCATATATATCCCATATAATATTGTGAAATCAATATATCAAAATATGAATTAATCAAATCCATAAATATGTCAAACAAAATATATGAAATATATTAACATACATGGCCAACATATATTTACTTATATATATATATATAAGTAGCTGAAGTGCCAAATACATAAATCAGGGTTATACTTTACAAATATCCCACATATATATATTTATATATATATATATATATATATATATATATATATATATATATATATATATATATATATATATATATATATATATATATATATATATATATATATATATATATATATATATATATATATATATATATATATATATATATATATATATATATATATATGTATATATATATATATATATATATATATATATATATATATATATATATATATATATATATATATATATATATATATATATATATATATATATATATATATATATATATATATATATATATATATATATATATATATATATATATATATATATATATATATATATATATATATATATATATATATATATATATATATATATATATATATATATATATATATATATATATATATATATATATATATATATATATATATATATATATATATATATATATATATATATATATATATATATATATATATATATATATATATATATATATATATATATATATATATATATATATATATATATATATATATATATATATATATATATATATATATATATATATATATATATATATATATATATATATATATATATATATATATATATATATATATATATATATATATATATATATATATATATATATATATATATATATATATATATATATATATATATATATATATATATATATATATATGTATGTATATATATATATATATATATATATATATATATATATATATATATATATATATATATATATATATATATATATATATATATATATATATATATATATATATATATATATATATATATATATATATATATATATATATATATATATATATATATAATATATATATATATATATATATATATATATATATATATATATATATATATATATATATATATATATATATATATATATATATATATATATATATATATATATATATATATATATATATATATATATATATATATATATATATATATATATATATATATATATATATATATATATATATATATATATATATATATATATATATATATATATATATATATATAATATTTATATATATATATATATATATAGATATATATATATATATATATATATATATATATATATATATATATATATATATATATATATATATATATATATATATATATATATATTTATTTATTTTTTTTTTATTTTTTTTTTCCCATATATTTTTTGTTCACTAGGATCAATTCTAGCATAATTATATAAATGGAAAAGTAAAGGCAAATATAACTATACCAAATTACTTTTTATTTGCATTTACCAGTACATACAACTTACATTTGAAGGATTCTGTGAATGACAAAGATGAAATATTATTACATTATTAAATGTAAAATATTAAACTTAATATCTTCTCAGTATAAAATAATGAAAATGAAACATATTAAGATCAGTTATTGTAATATGGGAAAAACAAATGACTTAAAATAAATTACATATCTATATGGGAATAAAATGCTAAAATTAAAGTTACAAACGTCGTCCTTTAAACCATTCTCTCTTGCCACGATACCCTTCCTTCGGGGGAATTACAGTATTCCTCCCGACTGCGTACAACCCCCTACGAACGTGTACGTTCCCCTACGATGGGTCGGGAGCGTCGGGAGCATGGTCGGCCCAGACGTAACAGTCAAAAATTTAAATTTCCCGTTTTCTATGATGAGACTTACGTTTGCGTACAATCAGTCGTACGCTAAATTACGTGACCAAACGACTCCGTACGACTGCAATTACGATCCATAGGACTGCTTACACGGACGTACGATGCACTTCCGACAGGAACAGGAATGCACCTGTCGGCTAAAAAATCTGCCGGATCTCCAAGGATTGAGCAAAGATTCCGTCGGAACGCGGTCTTAAGAGTTGGATCGGGAGTTTTGGCTATGTGTGACGCCAGCATTAGTCTGCGTGAGCTGAAGAGTTTTAAAAATAAATATTTGTTAGATTAAAGTAGAAAGATCAGAGGAAGTGCAATATTGCTTCATAACTAAACTACTACATTATCATAAGTAAATATAGTAGGATAAATGTGACATACTCAAGTATGTCAGAAGAATGCTAAATATATACAGGAATGAGTGATTATTAGAGACTCATTTTCTTAAAGAGTGATAGTATACCGCTAGAAATTATGGCACTCGCTCTGCATGTAAAGGAGGTAGTTATCATTTTACAATTTATATCATCTCAAACAGGTGCAAGTCAAACAATCCAAAGAGCTGCAAGTGCAAAGAAATAAAATCCTTCAGAATTACTGATCTAAAAGTGAATCTATGCATTGCTGAAGGCAATTGTTGATATAATGTTATTTACATTGTATATGTACTTTTCATCAATGCATCTCTGTTTTTCATTGTTTAAAGAGGATTGTATATGAAAAGGAGCACATAAAGATATCTAATCGCATTGCAATAGGTCCTTACTGAAGTAATATTAGTTACGTTACAAATGTAGATTTCAGTGACTTTACTCTGCTATTTGATCATTTTTATTAGTTCCTGTTATCTTTGCTAAATATTTCACAAGTATGCCCTTAAAATAAGTGTCAGTTAAAAGGAAAAGAGAGAAATGCGTCTCACTAAAGACGTACTAGAAATTCAGGTATTTTTAGTTTTCATTCATAGATATAATGCCGGAATATTTGATTCTTTATGTACAACGCATATATTTTGTACAAAATAATATGATCTAGCATCATTGCCACACAAGTGAATGGGGGGGAATTAAGCTTCGTAACATATAATGGTCGTGATTGAGGCTCTTTATTAATATCTCTTTAGGAGTAGGGTTAAGAGAAGGGTGGTCAATGAAGGATCCATAATTATTCAGCGAACGAGCAGGACCCATTCGGAATTAATTTTTCAGAAGACATTCTCGAGAACAAAAGGATAAATCAGTATCAGCTGACACATACCTTCTCAAACTCATTTTTTACCATGAACTAGTATAGATTAATGACCAAGGAAATGATAAACATATTGTCATGTAGATCTTGATCAATCTAAGGCAATAAAAGAGCATCCAAATGTATACTTATTTAGATAAAATCCTAAATCATCTTCGGAAATCAGACTTATTCTCGATCACCTCTTATAAAAATAGTATGATAAATAATCTTTTGCTAGGAGTATATAAACAACGATTGATAACAGAGAACCGTTTTTTTTGCACTATGGATCTAATGAAGCAATAGATTATTCGTCATATCCTTTATATTTAGTTCTGAAGCCTATTGCGTCTCGTACAGACCGCAATCTTGAGGGATGAGATTGGAGCAGCTACTTGGAAAGATCAGTGTTGAATTCATGATCTTCCGATACATCTTGTAAATGTCCCAAAAGCTTTCTTGAATAGCAGTCAATGTAACATTCTAGTATCATATTAGCCTCCACTTTTTTTCTGGATTGCTCTAGTGCATTTGACAGGATTGAGGGCAAATGAATTTCCAGACCATTCAGTCCTTCATAAGAGTTTACCTATCAATTCCTGGAAACATGGAACACTTTCGTGGAGAAAACACACTTCACTAGAATCCAACATATATCCCGACTCCTTCAAGAAAGGGATCATATTGTTCCACAAATGTTTTCGCAAAAACAAGCTCCCACTTACCTGTCCTGCTCCTTTGACTTTGAAAAGTCCAGATGAAATATTCATCAATTGGGCAGAGGAAAAGGAATTATTTTTCATATATTGAGACAAAACATCAGGAATCCAAAAGCAAACATTTACACATACAAATATTTCATTGGCTTTGGAGTCAGTGTAAGCCCTCCATCCCTCCTCATGTGCATTACTGACTGACCAACTGACAGTTCATACTCTTCTCTCGATGCTCATTGAAGCCCTTTGCAACCTTAATATTGCTTTTTCATTGTTATAAGGAGGATTCTTCAATTATGATTCTGCATTCCTATTTATTTATTTAGTCAGTTATTCATGTTTCCAATCATTAATATGCTTACATATTCATACATAATTTACAGCGTTGAACACTAGATCGAACTGGAAAATGAAGTTGGAAACATAGACATAAAATTAAGTGGCTAGAGGGCTCTAGAGACATAGACAATACTTCTCTGGCTCTAATTCTCCGTTCCAGTTGGCAAGACAATTTTTCACCTGTCCTTAAAGGGAGTGTAAATGGCTGGTTGAAAAGGGATTTTCTTGAAGCTTCAATTTAGAGTAAAAGAAAGCAGGAGAATTTATGTACTGTAAAAGATAAATATTTACCATAAAGTTGTCTCACAGTTCTGTTAGCTGCATAAGCCTATTAACATAAACTTTTAGTATATGTATATTCAATGCAGAAAAGTGCGCATTTGATTCAACTTCAAGTTTGTTGGTATTGTGTAATTACAGCATATAAAGTAAGGAACGTATAGCAACAGCATTGGTTTTCAATACAAACAGAGTGTCCATGTTTTTATTTTAATGGGAATGGGGGAAGTGTTAGCAAAAGATAGCAACTTGCACTTGAGACTGCTTAAAACCATATAACCAGGGCACTGACCATATAGTCAACCACCCTTAGATAATATGTATACACAACTAATTCAAACTTACATCCATCTACAAGAGTTATCCCGGTGATTCTGCCAAAAAAGGAAATGATCAATATGAATGCATGGTGAACATCCTCATCAACCATATATGTATATATATAAATATATATATATATATATATATATATATATATTTATATATATATATATATATATATATATATATATATATATATATATATATATATATATATATATATATATATATATATATATATATATATATATATATATATATATATATATATATATATATATATATATATATATATATATATATATATATATATATATATATATATATATATATATATATATATATATATATATATATATATATATATATATATGTATATATATATATATATGTATATATATAAACATACATACTTATATATATATATATATATATATATATATATATATATATATATATATATATATATATATATATATATATATATATATATATATATATATATATATATATATATATATATATATATATATATATATATATATATATATATATATATATATATATATATATATATATATATATATATATATATATATATATATATATATATATATATATATATATATATATATATATATATATATATATATATATATATATATATATATATATATATATATATATATATATATATATATATATATATATATATATATATATATATATATATATATATATATATATATATATATATATATATATATATATATATATATATATATAAATATATATGTATATATATACTATATATATATATATATATATATATATATATATATATATATATATATATATATATATATATATATATATATATATATATATATATATATATATATATATATATATATATATATATATATATATATATATATATATATATATATATATATTGCAAAACATGTATTTTCTTCTGCAAATAAGACTTGAAAAGCAAGAACGACTAACCAACTACATTAACAATGCCGTGTTTATTTAGATCATTTTTCTACTTATCTTTTGTTCATATTTCTCAATAGCTATTATATACTGAGAGGAAATTATTTATCTAATAACTACTTTATATGTTGAGATACAAGGGTCGTTTTGCTCTATTATAATGTCAGTTCTGCT
Organism: Halocaridina rubra; assembly: GCA_037179515.1. NCBI lineage: Eukaryota > Metazoa > Arthropoda > Malacostraca > Decapoda > Atyidae > Halocaridina > Halocaridina rubra. The sequence goes on from JAXCGZ010009645.1 coordinate 36,691, forward strand.
ATGAAGATTATTGCCATTTTTATAAGATTGAAATTTTCATTAAAATAATAAATAAAATACTAATAAAGTAAATAATTTATTTTCATCGTCGATAATTTTTATCATCTATCTTTCCTTTAGATGTTCTAAACCTCTTGCAGAGACGAAATACATATTTTTTAATTATATTTTTCATGTATATCCTATAACTGCTTATTTAATATCTTCTCGGATTCTTAGTTTACTATGAAAACTGCTCTCATTATGCATTACATGAAAATACCTTATCTTCATAGTACCATTTCATGTCACATTCATATCCATAAATTTTTCTTCATTTTTTCTCTTTTTATAAAAATGTCATCATATCAGTTAAGGTTCAGCTTCAGAATACGGTATCTTCTCCAAGAGTATTTTTTTTTTGTTTTTTGCCAAAAATAACTAAGTTAAAATGTTGTATAAGAAAGTAAACTTTGAATAAAATCATAAAATGAATTTAAGCATAGGGAAAAAATAGTCATAAAAACTTGCCTTCTCGATGTAGGCATTATAACTCAATACATGCTAGGAGCTTTTCTTCGCATTTGAATTTAATTCCGAATTTCCTTCACCCAAAATCAAAGAAAAAAATTGCTATAAGTTTTCTATCTGCTTTTTTGCCTCAAATTGGCTTCATATTAATGGTTTTTTTTTAATCTCAATTTTCTTCCGAAAAATTTTCTTTTACTACTATTTTTCTTTACTACATTTAAAAACATTCATCAAGGTTCATATTTATAAATTATGCGTTTCTGTAATATGTTTGCTAATCATATATTCATCCCCAGTGCATGTTTGTATGTGTGTATGTATGTTTGCATGTATCTATATCCTAAGTCACCAGAGATATCGCTCACCTTTTCCATGCAGGCTTGAATTTTTACATCATGAAAAAGATTATTTAGGACATAATAGTGCCACATTTCAAGTACTTTGTTAAATGATTTAACCATGCAAGGTCTCATGGCCAGGGATTTATGTTCACTTTGTTAAAGTGGGTTTCATGAAGGTGTCTCAACAGGAAAATCAAGTTTTCAAGAGGTCATAAAGCATTTGCTGCATTTACCATTCAACAAACATTCAGATTCATATATCTTCATCATCTTCTAAATTCCAGTGCTATGAATTTATGACTGAATATAATGGAATTAAATATATGGTCTTAATACCTTATGTGGTAAGTCCACGAAACTAAAGATATTTTGTTAGTATGTAAACAACTTTAAATGAATTAGAAAATTATTCACATTAAATACTTTCCTTCTATAAAGATGATCCATATGCAATGATATACATTAGGGATGCCACGAAGTAAACAAATTATATTGATTCGAGTATTGCAATTTGGGTCATTAAAGCCAGCTATATCGATCCTCTGATCGAAAAAGTTTTTAGGTTCTCTAAGAGTCAATGGGTTATTGATATATATAACGGGAAAAGAGCTTCAGGTCCATGGAGGTTATGAGGAAAAGCGATAATTAGATACAAAATAATAAGTTAAAAAATATATCTAGCTTGACAAGATGTTAGTTACTTAGTATATAACTTTGACCAAGCACTAAAAGACAGGCAGTCGGTAATCCGAAGTAATTCATAAAAACATATTAGTCACACACACAAACTTTATATATATATATATATATATATATATATATATATATATATATATATATATATATATATATATATATATATATATATATATATATAATTTTTTACCCCGACCGGGACTCGAACCTAGGGCTGATAGTTAATAAGTCAAGGCGCTACTAACTACACACCACAGAAGGATAAATGGAATCCAATCTTATAGCTTATATCTGTTATACTTAGGAATGAACGCATTCTATCTGAATGCCACTATGTTCATAGTGCAGATTCCCCAACCTCACTCGTGGCTTCATTTTCGCATTTAATTTAATTCCCAATCTCATTCGCGCTATACATTAACCAATTAAGCACATTACATATGTGAAAACATGAATCATTTTTTATCCCGACCGGGACTCGAACTTAAGACTTATAATTACTAAGTCAAGGCACTACCAACTACACACCACAGAAGGTTAAAAGGAATCCAACCTTATAGCTTAAATCGGCTATACTTAGGAATTAACGCATTCTATCTGAATGCCACTATGTTCATATTACTGAATCCCCAACCTCACTCGTGGCTCCATTTTTGCAGTTAATTCAATTCCCAATCTCATTCGGGCTATGCAATACACAATTAAGCACATTACATATGTGAAAAGATGAATCATTTTATAACCCGACCAGGACTAGAACCTAGGACTTATAATTACTAAGTCAAGGACCTACCAACTACACCACAGAAGGTTAAAAGGAATCCAACCTTATAGCTTATGTCTGATATACATAGGAATGAACGCATTCTATCTGAATGTCATTATGTTCATTTTACAGATTCCTCAACCTCACTCGTGGCTTCATTTTCGCATTTAATTCAATCCCCAATCTCATTCGGGCTATACAATAACCAATTAAGCACATTAAATATGGGAAATCATGAATCATTTTTTACCCTGATCGGGACTCGAACCAAGGACTTATAATTACTAAGTCAAGGTGCTACCAACTACACACCACATAAGGTTAAAAGGAATCCAACCTTATAGCTTATATCGGCTATACTTAGGAATGAACGCATTCTATCTGAATGCCACTATGTTGATATTACAGATTCCCTAACCTAACTCGTGGATTCACTTTCGCATTTAATTAAATTTCCAATCTCATTCGGGCTATACAATAAACAATTAAGCACAATGCATATGTGAAAACATGAAAGATTTTTTTCCCCGACCAGGACTCGAACCTAGGACTTATAATTAATACGTCAAGGCGCTGCCATCTACACACCACAGAAGATTAAAAGGAATCTAACCTTATAGCTTATATCTGTTATACTTAGGAATGAACTCATTCTATCTGAATGCCACTATGTTCATATTACAGATTCCCCAACCTCACTCGGGGCTTCATTTTCGCATTTAATTCAATTGGGAATTGAATTAAATGCGAAAATGAAGCTACGAATGAGGGGGACTCTGTAATATAAGCATTATAGCATTCAGATAGAATGCGTTCATTCCTAAGTATATCAGATATAAGGTATAAGGTTGGATTCCTTTTAATCTTCTATGGTGTGTAGTTGGTAGCGCCTTGACTTAGTAATGATAAGTCCTAGGTACGAGTCCCTGTCTGGGTAAAAAATTATTCATCTTTTCACATATGTAATGGGCTTAATTGGTTATATATATATATATAT
>JAXCGZ010009645.1:45000-52500 GCA_037179515.1 Halocaridina rubra
TGAGGTGATATGTATACACTTTGTAAGGTTGCCTGTAATTAGCTATTTTTGGCCAAATACCTAATTATATAATTATATAATTATATAATTATTTTATGAAAGACAAGCTCCGGGAGGTTTTCTTTTTCTATACTCTAAAGGTTTCCCTTGATGCATTTTCAGGCTTCTTTCATTCTTAAGTCACAAGATATCTCATTAGAATGTTAAAAGATGATGTAAAATGAAGCAGACTATTATAGTTGGCCATTTTGTTAGATCTTATTTCCAGCAAATACTTATCACCTGATAGTTAGCTTTACCTTTAAATTGTAATTACTTTCTCTGAAGAGAAAATTTTAAAATTAGCAAAGGTTTTGAATAACTGCTATAGGAAACACACAAAAAAACGATCTTTTTATTGACCAGTTATGCCATGCTATTTAAGTGATTTGCATTTACACTGCAACATGTAGACAGCGATTGACACATGGTATACGGAATATTATCCCATTACTGCATATGCGTATTGCAGGAGGAAAATTAATCCCTCAAGATCATTTACACTCTTCAAACACAAATGAACCCAATGATATCTTTAAAATTTTAGCTGCAAATTACTTTTTTTTTAAACAATACTGCCACTCACTGAAATTACTGCCTAAATGGATTACTACTACTACTACTACTACTACTACTACTACTACTACTACTACTACTACTACTACTACTACTACTACTACTACTACTACTACTACTACTACTACTACTACTACTACTACTACTACTACTACTTCAACAAACACGATGTCTAGGATTGCTCTTTTTTATTTTCTAATGTCATAACATTACTTTAGAATGCAATGTCCTGAATAAAATATTTTTCCTTTCAGAAAGAACTGTTATAGAGGGGTGCAAATTGGGCTATTTTTCGAGAGGTATTCATGGAATCCAAAGTTTTCCATTCAGAATTCACCATAGAACTTCCCTCTCTTCGCGAGACCAATATCTGATGAATACCTTCAAATGGAAATTTTCTTTTTTGCCTTCTGGAGACGCCAGTACCACAGGCTCTTCTAAGTAAATCTTATTTCAAAAAGTGAAAAGAATATTATAAAGAATATTATCAATAATAATTAACATATTTAGAATTTACTTCTCAATCAACAAGGATATCATTCTCCTTCATGAAACAAGTAAATTATTTATAGATTTACTTTCTTTAACAAAATCTTTGAAAAAATAAATCTACACAGCAAAATCTATATGAATGGAGCCGGTATTTAAAGACGGATATCTTTTTATTCTGATGTTCATTTAAAATTAATTTGAATTTCAGCAAACTTGCAAGGATATACGGAAAAAGATTCCATATTTCAGTATAGTAAGCACTGCAATGCAGAAATGCTCATTATTCTCCTTAAACTATACATCTGGGCCTCAAAGTAGAATATCCTTGCTCACTTACCTATGGGTGTCTCAAGCTTAGTTGCCAGGAATGTTATATTGTTTTTGAAAAAATTGCCTTTCTTTTAGCGAGCATGTCCTTTTGTATGTTCAAGCATGTGGCAACCATGATACTTATGGTATTTTTACCAATGGTGCCAAAGTTTGAACATAAGAAGTGCAAAACCACTATAGGAAGGACATTTAAGAAAAAAATATATACCCTGGCTCAAACAGCGCGGTATTGCGTTGAGGGAAATGTTGGAGCTCTTTAACCCAAAGGCTCTTGCTAAGAGGTGAGAGAGAGGAGGCCAATTGCTTTTGGTGAATAGGAGCTTCCTTAGCCTTGGCAAACCTCATACACAGGGAGTTCCGGCCATCGTGCCCATACACACATGTGTACACAAATTTTTTATATGAGTGTGACACTGGGACAGGAAAACCAATAACTTCCCTCATCAATAAAGGTTCTGACACGAGAAAACATTAAGATTAAGGAAAAGAAAAAGGTTATGGACAAGGCAAAGATAAGTCAGTGATATCACAAAGGGAAAGGACACACTTGAATAATAGTCAATATACTGAAGACCTATAGATATGGAAGACAAGGCCCTGAGATGGCAATAGATCCGCTTTTTGAAGGAAGATAGAGCATAAGACTTTGAAAAGACAGAAAGAAGAAGAGAGTTCCAGAGTCTGGGGGTAAACGGGAAGAAGCAGTTGCTGCATTGACTAATCCGCAAGATTCAAATCTCCACACAGTGCTTGTATTACGTAGCCTCGGCATTGGTTAAGGGATGCAACTCACCAACTAATCAAAGCATCTATCAAATATGCACAATAACATATGTGAAACACATAATTACTGAGCCAAGGGACCTTTCATTAAGATAGAAACCATAACCATTTTGTACTATTTCCTGTGAGTGTATATTACAAAAGGCATATATTAGAAAAGTCAATATTAATTAAGAAAATTGATTGACACTCACATTTAATAAGGAAATGGGAATGGCAACTGAGAATTCAATGTTATATAAGTTTTAATGCAAGTGTTAATGCAACACACATTGAAAATTAATTGCATTACACTAGCATGTATCCTTCACAGAATAATAATTATCATTGCACTTGTTTATGCATCTCTCGACATATTTGGACATTATTATTATTATTATTATTATTATTACTATTATTATTATTATTATTATTATTATTATTACTATTATTATTATTATTATTATTATTATTATTATTATTATTATTATTATTATTATTATTATTATTATTATTATTATTATTATTATTATTATTATTATTATTATTATTATTATTATTATTATTATTATTATTATTATTATTATTATAGTGAGGAGGAAAGTGATGAGGGAAAAGGGGAGGGGGGTGCAATTATTTTACAATGTATAGATTGTCCTCATGGTTTAATACTGAAGGGTTAGAATTGCCGTATGTTAGAGAGAATATACATTAGGATTAGTATAAAGATTAAAACCAGATCATAAAATAACTTTCAATCTCAGAATTAAATCTGGTAACTGTAGAATGATGCATCATAGTTATAAAACTATAGAGTTGGAATGGTGGTAGAAGGTGTTTTAAACAATTCTGTAAATTCTTTCAGAAGGAATAAAAGCGTTATTTCAAAGACTTACCATGCCAAAAAATATTTCAGAGAGAAATACGTTTTTATTTTATAAGAATAACGAATAATAACAACAATAGTCAGACTCCTCTTTCTCACTTTTATTTTTACTTTCTCTATATTGTAAAGACATCAAATTTCGTTCCTGTGGTCTATCACAGCCAAACTTTATGGTATATTCATTTCAGATCAGCAAAAGAATGACAAATTGGTATTTAATATAGCTACGAATCATAATTTAAGGAGAATAGCACATACGCTAATAAGATATATATATATATATATATATATATATATATATATATATATATATATATATATATATATATATATATATATATATATATATATATATATATATATATATATATATGTGTGTGTGTGTGTGTGTGTGTGTGTGTGTGTGTGTGTGTGTGATTACCTAATTGTGATTATCTAATTGTGTTTACGGGAAAGAGCCCAAAGCTCGTATCTTCCCGTCTCCTGATCGGTTCCATTTCATACTTAGTGATACTTATCATACCTGTCCTTAAAACTATGGATTGAGATAGCATTAACTACCTCCTCGCTTAGCCAATTCCAATTATCAACTACTCTTACACTGAAAAAGTATTTCTTTACATCCTGCGAAGAAGTTTTCTTACGAAGCTTCAAACTATGACCTCTAGTTCTAGAGCCAGCCATATCAAAATATCGATCCCTATCCACTCTATCATAACCATGAAGGAATTTAAAGACTGTCACCATATCCCCCCTCACTCTTCTAGCTTCGAGTGATGGTAAGTCTAATTCCCTCAGCCTCTCATCATAACTGAGATTGCGTATTTCTGGCACCAGTTTCGTGGCATGTCTTTGAACTTTTTCAAGCTTAGCTATGTGCTTTTTCAAGTGCGGATTCCAAAAGGGGGCTGCATATTCGAGTTTTGGCCTCACATAGGTTACATAAATATTTCTGAACATTTCCTTGTCCATGTGCCTGAAGGCTACCCTTACATTTGATAAGAATGCATATGCTGCCCTTACTATGCCATTTATATGTATTTCTGGAGACAAATCTGCCAGTATGTGTGTGTGTGTGTGTGTGTGTGTGTGTGTGTGTGTGTGTGTGTGTGTGTGTGTGAGGTTAGGGAATCTGTAATATGAACATAGTGGCATTTAGATGGAATACGTTCATTCCTAACTATAGCAGATATAAGCTATAAGGTTGGATTCCTTTTAACCTTCTGTTGTGTAGTTGGTAGCGCCTTGACTTAGTAATTATAAGTCCTAGGTTCAAATCCCAGTTGGAGTAAAAAATGATTCATGTTTTCACATATGTAATGTGCTTATTTGGTTATTGTATAGACCAAATGTTTACTCCTTGATCTCTTTCATTCTCTGTTTCTTGAAGTTCTGCTCCTGCCATTGGGCAGCCGAGCTTGGGCCTTCTTGCACTTTTACCCATTTTCATTACCTTATATTTTGAAGTACTGCATTTCATTAGCCACTTTTCTGACCACTCATGCAGACTATTTAGGCCATAATGAAGTTCTCTACCATTGCTTTCATTTCTTACTTTCTTTATAATCTTTGCATCATCTTCAAACATATTCATGAATAGACATGCAGACTCTGGTAGGTCATTTTTTTTTATGATTGTGACACCAGGATGGGCCAAAAAGATAAAATAAAATAAAACAGCCCCCATGAGCCTGGGCACGAAGAATACATTAAGTCAAAAGTAACAGAGATGGAGAGTGTAATGACTTGTCAGAAATGAAGGGATAATAAGAGGTGTGTAATGAATATCCAAGAATATTCAGTGTTGAAGTAGGCATAAAATATAACCGTAACTGAAGTAAGACTTTACATCGAACTGTCCTGGGCAGTCCTATTCAAGTTTAAAAATCCTTCAACTGTAGTATCGCAACGGGCGGCTGATGCTATGGACCAACCTACTACATATACAAGGAACAAAGGTGGACCAAAAATTAAACCATTTGGAACTCAACTTCTAACTCTTCCCCATTCAGACACTGAGTGTCTTAATCTAGCCCTTTGTCCCCTTTCTTCTAAGTAAGTTTTTATCCATTCTAAGACATTTCCACCTATTCTATAAAGCCCAGCCCTCTCTTCCCTGTCAGATTTGACTTACCTCAACATAAAATTCTAATGAGTTTGTTACTGTTGATCTATTTTCTCTGAGGCCATGTTGCGTGACTGACAAAAGTCATAGGATTCCAAGTGAAGAGAGACGTGCTTTCTAAGTAGTTTCTCCAAAAGTTTGCAAACTATGCTGGTCAAGGAAACAGGTCTATTGTTTAGAGTCACTTCACTTCTTCCCTTTTTTTGAAGATATGTACCACGTTCGCTTCTTTCCAGTATTTTGTAATCTCCTCTGATTCCAGCGACTTTACAAATATGATACTTTGTGCCGCTGATTTTGATTTAGTGCATTTCTTAAGTACATAAAGGGATATATCATCAGGACTCGTAGGTATATGTGTGTGTGTGTCTCTCTGTATGTGCTAGCGTATATGTGTGTGAGTCTGTGCGTGTGTATGTGTGTGTGTTTGTGTGTCTGTGTATGTGTGCATGTATGAATGTTGGAATATGGCCTATTCAAAGGTTAAAAAAGAAATGAGTTAAAAGTCTATATTTTTAAATATTATATCAAACAATGTAGATAGATTTTCATGACACAAGAAAAAGCATAATGTTTGTGAAACTTGTTTTTCAAAATAACCTTACTGATGAGCTTTTGACCTATTATTTGCTGGAAATGAGAGATCCATCGGATGACATTATTCACTGTATGTGAAATCGGATTATCTACGATAGGAGAAATTTTGGTGTTGATTCCCACATGCCACAAGATTAATGGACTTTCCAATACCATGACCAAAATTTTCATCCAAAAATCTGAATTTAAGTTTCAATGATGTATTGATGAAACTGCATTAACAAAGAGCAGTTTTTGTATCAGTGTTTTGATAAATAATTGATGTCAACATAATTCATACAAAATTTTTAACATGCTAAAACGTTTATGCCTTTAAATAATATCGACACTGGAAATTGTTAATTGGCAGTTATAATGAAGCGAAGTTTCAATGATTTTCATTTCAATAAAATGTAAATTGATAATTTCCTAATTTGTTATCAATGATGCAGAAAATAGTTACAGGGATAGAAACTAAGCAGTCAATGATTTTTACATTTCCAAAACACAATTTATCATTTTTCTAATGGCTGTTTTCTTTATAATATTGAGTGATTAGGCATCTCTTAATATAATTTATAATGTATCTCAAATAAATTTAGAAAAATTACATCACTATGCAGAAAACTATATTAATGGAATATTGATTTGTAGTCTATTGTACTTTAACCAAAGCAATTTTAATCTGCTTAGTCTGTTCGCACATCAAAGGTGCTTCTTATTATACTTATCTCCTTGATACAGTTGAATGTAAGTCAATCAGACTCATCAATGACCATTCTCTTACTTTTAATCTTTATTCTCTTTGTCTTCTATTGCTTTTACTTCAATCGCTGCTCTGACGAGTTGACAAGTCGTATCTCTTTCAATCTGCAGAGGCTGAGTAACATTTGCCAAGCTGCCACTACTCTATGGAACTGTGTGGAGATATGTATCTCGGGGATTGGTTGATACAGCAATGGCTTCTTCCCATCTGCCATCAGACTCTGGAAATCTCCTCCTGCTCATTTCAATTTCTGTTTAATCTATCTTCTTTACAAAGTGAATCTATCGTCATCTCAGGGCCTGCTCCTGCCATAGCTCTAGGTCTTCAGGACTTCGACTATTCCTTCACCCTATCCTTTTCCTTTTGTGCATGGTGTCTAAATTTCTGCTTTGTCCTTAAAATTTTACTTTACTTCGTTTTAATGTTTTCTTGGGTCTGGGGCTTGATGATGGAAGCTTTCTTGCTTTTCCTAGTGTCAATTAGTTCAACTGAATCTAACATAACCTAGCTCAAGCAAACCTAACCTAACCTAGTCACGTTGGTTTGAATGCAATAGAGTCCAAAGAGTGAGCAGGACTGCATTCTACAATTACAAAAGGCTTTTGACATGCAAGCATATGTTTACCTATGATATATACAGTCTAGCTTTCTTATTTTCACAAAACAAGGCTAGTAATTCAATAACAACAACTAAAACATTGTGTACTATGCCCATAATTTCCTTAATCTTCAGTGTTCGTGGCACAAATAGCAAAGATCATTTTCACATATCAACACTTCCGGAGTTATCCACTTTAAATGTTCCAGTTAAAAAATATAAAGAAATTGGTGTAAAATAATAAAATATAAATTCCCAACAACATATGTCATTCTTTCCTAGCATCTGCTCTCAAAATTAATTCTTTTCAGTAATTAGCAAAATTAATGAATAAAATAAAATTCTGTCAA
>JAXCGZ010009645.1:60000-77500 GCA_037179515.1 Halocaridina rubra
GCTGTGATAGACCACAGGAACGAAGTATGATCTCTTGCAATATAGAGAAAGTAAAAAAAAAAAAGTGAGAGATAGGAGCCTGACTATTGTTGTTATTATTCGTTATTATTTTAAAATTAAAGCTTATCTCTATTTGAAATATTTTTTGGTATGATAACTATTTAAAGTAACGCTTTTATTCCTTCTGAATGAATTTACAGCATTGTTTAAAACACCTTCTACCACCATTCCAACGCTAGTTTTGCAACTAGGATGCATCATTCTACATTTACCAGATTTAATTCTGTGATTGCAAGTTATTTTATGATCTGGATTTAATCTGTATACTAATCCTAATGTATATTCTCTCTTACATACGGCAATTCTAACCCTAACATTTCTACTCGGTCCTTCAGTATTAAACCATGAGGACAGTCTATACATTGTAAAATAATTGCACCCCCCTCCCCTTTTACCTCATCACTTTCTTCTTCACTATAATGATAATAATATTAAAAATAATAATAATAATAATAATAATAATAATAATAATAATAATAATAATAATAATAATAATAATAACTATAATAATAATAATAATAATAATAATAATAATAATAATAATAATAATAATAATAATAATAATAATAATAATAATAATAATAATAATAATAATAATAATAATAATAATAACAATAATAATAATAATAACTATAATAATAATAATAATAATATTAATAATAATAATAATAATAATAATAATAATAATAATAATAATAATAATAATAACTATAATAATAATAATAATAATAATAATAATAATAATAATAATAATAATAATAATAATAATAATAATAATAATAATAATAATAATAATAAAAATAATAATAATAATAATAATAATAATAATAATAATAATAATAATAATAATAATAATAATAATAATAATAATAATAATAATAATAATAATAATAATAATAATAATAATAATAATAATAATAATAATAATCATAATGTCCATATATGTCGAAAAGATGCAAAAACAAGCACAATGATAATTATCATTCCTTGAAGGATACATGCTAGTGTGATGCAATTAACTTCCAATGTGTGTTGCATTAAAACTTGCCATAAAACTTGTATTGCATTGAATTCTCAGTTGCCACTCCCACTTCCTTATTAAATATGAGTGACAATCATCTTCTTAATCAATACTGACTCTTTTCTAATATATGCCTTTTTTAATATATACTCATAGGAAAATAGAACAAAATGTTTATGGTTTCTATCTTAATGAAAGGCCAGAGTAATTATGTGTTTATGTTCGAATCTTGCACAGGGGTGAAATATGATTCATGTTTTCGAATATGTTATTGTGTATATTTGAAAGCTGCTTTCATGAGTCGGCGAGTTGCTTCCCTTACCCAATGCCGAGGCTACGTAACACAGGTACTGTGTGGAGATTTGAATCTTGCGGATTGGTCGGTGCAGCAACTGCTTTTTCCCATCTAACCCCAGACTCTGGAACTCTCTTCCTCTTTCTCTCTTTTCAAAGTCCTATGACCTATCTTCCTTCAAAAACGGATCTATCGTCATCTCAGGGCCTAATCCTCCATATCTATAGGTCTTCAGTATTTTTAATATGTTTCCAGTCTGTCCTTTCCCTTTGTGTATCATTGCCTCATCTTTGCCTTGTCCATAACCATTTTCTTTTCCTTAGTCTTAAAGTTTTCTCGTGTCAGAACCTTTATTGATGAGGGAAGTTTCTGTTTTTCCTGTCCCAGTGTCACACTCATATAAAAAATTTGTCTACACATGTGTGTATGCGTACAATGGCCGGAACTTCCTGTGTATGAGGCTTGCCAAGGCTAAGGAAGCACCTATTCACCAGAAGCAATTCGCCTCCTCTCACCTCTTAGCAAGAGCCTTTGGGTTAAAGAGCTCCAGCATGTTCCTCAACCCAATACTGCGCTGTTTGAGCCAGGATATATATTATTTTTTTTCTTAAATGTCCTTCTTATAGCGGGTTTGCACTTCTTGTGTTCACATTTTGGCAACCCTGGTAAAAATACCATAAGTATCATGGTTGCCACATGCTTTAGCATAAAAAAAAGGACATGCTCGCTATAAGAAAGAAGTTTTTGCAAATAGAGTATAACATTCCTGGCAACTAAGCTTGAGACACCCATAGGTAAGTGGGCAAGGATATTCTACTCTGAGGCCCTAATGTATAGTTTAAGGAGCATAATGAGCATTTCTGCATTGCAGTGCTTACTAGACTGAAATATGGAATCTTTTTCCGTATATCCTTGCAAGTTTGCTTAAATTCAAACTAATTTTAAATGAACATCAGAATAAAAAGATATCCGTCTTTTAATGCAGGCTCCATTCATATAGATTTTGCTGTGTAGATTTATTTTTTCAAAGATTTTGTTAAAGAAAGTAAATCTATAAATAATTTACTTGTTTCATGAAGGAGAATGATATCCTTGTTGATTGAGAAGTAAATTCTAAATATGTTAATTATTATTGACAGTATTTTATAATATTCTTTTCACTTTTTGAAATAAGATTTACTTAGAAGAGCCTGTGGTACTGGCGTCTCCAGAAGGCAAAAAAGAAAATTTCCATTTGAAGTTATTCATCAGATATTGGTCTCGCGAAGAGAGGGAAGTTCTATGGTGAATTCTGAATGGAAAACTTTGGATTCCATGAATACCTCTCGAAAAATAGCCCAATTTGCACCCCTCTATAACAGTTCTTTCTGAAAGGAAAAATATTTTATTCAGGACATTGCATTCTAAAGTAATGTTATGACATTAGAAAATAAAAAAGAGCAATCCTAGACATCGTGTTTGTTGAAGTAGTAGTAGTAGTAGTAGTAGTAGTAGTAGTAGTAGTAGTAGTAGTAGTAGTAGTAGTAGTAGTAGTAGTAGTAGTAGTAGTAGTAGTAGTAGTAGTAGTAGTAGTAGTAGTAGTAGTAGTAGTAGTAGTAGTAGTAGTAGTAGTAGTAGTAGTAGTAGTAGTAGTAGTAGTAGTAGTAGTAGTAGTAGTAGTAGTAGTAGTAGTAGTAGTAGTAGTAGTAGTAGTCGTAGTAGTAGTAGTAGTAGTAGTAGTAATCCATTTAGGCAGTAATTTCAGTGAGTGGCAGTATTGTTTAAAAAAAAAGTAATTTGCAGCTAAAATTTTAAAGATATCAATGGGTTCATTTGTGTTTGAAGAGTGTAAATGATCTTGAGGGATTAATTTTCCTCCTGCAATACGCATATGCAGTAATGGGACAATATTCCGTATACCATGTGTCAATCGCTGTCTACATGTTGCAGTGCAAATGCAAATCACTTAAATAGCATGGCATAACTGGTCAAGAAAAAGATCGTTTTTTTGTGTGTTTCCTATAGTAGTTATTCAAAACCTTTGCTAATTTTAAAATTTTCTCTTCAGAGAAAGTAATTACAATTTAAAGGTAAAGCTAACTATCAGGTGATAAGTATTTGCTGGAAATAAGATCTAACAAAATGGCCAACTATAATAGTCTGCTTCATTTTACATCATCTTTTAACATTCTAATGAGATATCTTGTGACTTAAGAATGAAAGAAGCCTGAAAATGCATCAAGGGAAACCTTTAGTGTATAGGAAAAGAAAACCTCTCGGAGCTTGTCTTTCATAAAATAATTATATAATTAGGTATTTGGCCAAAAATAGCTAATTACAGGCAACCTTACAAAGTGAATACATATCACCTCAAAAATTATTATTTGTAACTAAAGTTAAGTAGGTAGATGAGGGGCACAGTGAATTTTTAATTAATAAGAAGAATCGAGAGAACATCATGGTCAAACACACAGGCGCTCCCTTTTTTTTTTGCTTTAAGCTCTCATAAGACTTCCTTCACATATCAAAATAAATTATCTCTCCTCTTTTATATTCCTTACCCCAATCCTCCCAACCACCGTAATCCAAGATATAAAGCTTTGTCCATGGCATCCGTCGCCATCTATTTAGGAAGTGATATTAATATACCGGGTTTTCGAGTGCACAGCTGCATACTTATTCAAAGATCTTTTATTGCTATGTGGCACACGGTATTATGAGAAGTGATATAACATTTTAAAAAAAATTGATTCAAATATTAAGAACAAAGAAATATTACTATATTTGTTGCTTTTTCTGTATCTGCAGTTCTTCAATTATGTTTTGAAATGATTTATATTAATTCTCAAAAATGAATGCTCATATCTTTTTCAATTACATCCTCATTTTTTTTGCATACATGTCTCTTTTGAATGCTAAAAGTTCTCTCTCTTCTTTCTCTCTATCTCTCTGAATCTGTCTATCTATCTATCTATCTATCTATCTATCTATCTATATATATATATATATATATATATATATATATATATATATATATATATATATATATATATATATATATATAAATAAATATATATATATATATATATATATATATATATATATATATATATATATATATATATATATATATATATATATATATATATATATATATATATATATATATATATATATATATATATATATATATATATATATATATATATATATATATATATATATATATATATATATATATATATATATATTTATATTTTCTTTCTTGAAGATTCATTTTCCCTTTATTAATAAACTTGATTAATCATGAATAACTAGGTAATAACTGTATTTTATTGATAAACATTCAGTATAATACTACGGAAAATTCAGCAAAGAATGGTGTAGAGTATTTTAAAGAACAACGACTATTCGCGTATAAAAGAAATCACAGCAAGTTTGTTACAGAGAATATTGAAAATCTTGAGTCTCGAGTTTTTCACATTTTGACTTGTAAGTCACATTCACTAATGTAATAATAAAAATTGATGGAAAAGCAAAAGATATTCAACAAAGAGACACAAATATCCTAAAGGCTCATTATATATACTGAAATAGTTAATGTTATCATGTTGCAGGCTCTTGCATATCTTTTGATAATGAACCAAATCTCACTACAAAAGAAATATAAATTAGACTAGAGTAAATCTTATACTCTATCTTCGATAATGAGATACATGGTTCTTTTTCTCCATACAGTCAGATAAATTGATAAAATTTAAGTGGAGTACAATACCAAATAAGTACATTACAAATGTGAAAACATAAATCATATTTTTGTCTGAATGGGACTTGAACCTAGGACTTATAATTACTAAGTCAAGGCGCTACCAACTACACCTCAGAAGGTTAAAAGGAATCCAACCTTATAGCTTATATCTGCTATACTTAGGAATGAACGCATTCTATCTGAATGCCACAATGTTCATATTACAGCTTCCCCAACCTCACTCGTGGCTTCATTTTCGCATTTAATTCAACTCTCGAACTCTGCGGGTCCAACAATAACGAAATAAGCACATTACATATGCGAAAACATGAATAATTTTTTTACCACGACTGGGACTTGAACCTAGGACTTATAATTACTAAGTTAAGGTGCTACCAACTACACCCCACGAGTGAGGGTGGGGAATCTGTAATATGAACATAGTGGCATTCAGATAGAATGCGTTCATTCCTACGTATAGCAGATATAAGCAATAAGGTTGGATTTTTTTTTACATTCTGTGGTGTAGTTGGTAGCGCCTTGGCTTAGTAATTATAAGACCTAGGTTCAAGTCCCAGTCATGGTAAAAAAAAAATTTCATATATATATATATTATATATATATATATATATATATATATATATATATATATATATATATATATATATATATATATATATATATATATATATATATATATATATATATATATATATATATATATATATATATATATATATATATATATATATATATATATATATATATATATATATATATATATATATATATATATATATATATATATATATATATATATATATATATATATATATATATATATATATATATATATATATATATATATATATATATATATATATATATATATATATATATATATATATATATATATATATATATATATATATATATATATATATATATATATATATATATATATATATATATATATATATATATATATATATATATATATATATATATATATATATATATATATATATATATATATATATATATATATATATATATATATATATATATATATATATATATATATATATATATATATATATATATATATATATATATATATATATATATATATATATATATATATATATATATATATATATATATATATATATATATATATATATATATATATATATATATATATATATATATATATATATATATATATATATATATATATATATATATATATATATATATATATATATATATATATATATATATATATATATATATATATATATATATATATATATATATATATATATATATATATATATATATATATATATATATATATATATATATATATATATATATATATATATATATATATATATATATATATATATATATATATATATATATATATATATATATATATATATATATATATATATATATATATATATATATATATATATATATATATATATATATATATATATATATATATATATATATATATATATATATATATATATATATATATATATATATATATATATATATATATATATATATATATATATATATATATATATATATATATATATATATATATATATATATATATATATATATATATATATATATATATATATATATATATATATATATATATATATATATATATATATATATATATATATATATATATATATATATATATATATATATATATATATATATATATATATATATATATATATATATATATATATATATATATATATATATATATATATATATATATATATATATATATATATATATATATATATATATATATATATATATATATATATATATATATATATATATATATATATATATATATATATATATATATATATATATATATATATATATATATATATATATATATATATATATATATATATATATATATATATATATATATATATATATATATATATATATATATATATATATATATATATATATATATATATATATATATATATATATATATATATATATATATATATATATATATATATATATATATATATATATATATATATATATATATATATATATATATATATATATATATATATATATATATATATATATATATATATATATATATATATATATATATATATATATATATATATATATATATATATATATATATATATATATATATATATATATATATATATATATATATATATATATATATATATATATATATATATATATATATATATATATATATATATATATATATATATATATATATATATATATATATATATATATATATATATATATATATATATATATATATATATATATATATATATATATATATATATATATATATATATATATATATATATATATATATATATATATATATATATATATATATATATATATATATATATATATATATATATATATATATATATATATATATATATATATATATATATATATATATATATATATATATATATATATATATATATATATATATATATATATATATATATATATATATATATATATATATATATATATATATATATATATATATATACATATAGATATATATGCATACATATATATGTATATATATATATATATATATATATATATATATATATATATATATATATATATATATATATATATATATATATATATATATATATATATATATATATATATATATATATAAATATATATATATATATATATATATATATATATATATATATATATATATATATATATATATATATATATATATATATATATATATATATATAAATATATATATATATATATATATATATATATATATATATATATATATATATATATATATATATATATATATATATATATATATATATATATATATATATATATATATATATATATATATATATATATATATATATATATATATATATATATATATATATATATATATATATATATATATATATATATATATATATATATATATATATATATATATATATATATATATATATATATATATATATATATATATATATATATATATATATATATATATATATATACATACATACATACATACTTACAAATATACATATATGCACATATACACACATAAACATACATACATATACACATATATACATACATACACATATACAAACATACACATACATACATATTCACATATATACATACATACAATATACATACATATACACATATACATACATACATGCACACATTTATATACATATATATATATACACACATTCACTCATACATACATATGCATATATACACACATATATATACATATATATATATATATATATATATATATATATATATATATATATATATATATATATATATATATATATATATATATATATATATATATATATATATATATATATATATATATATATACATATATATATATATATATATATATATATATATATATATATATATATATATATATATATATATATATATATATATATATATATATATATATATATATATATATATATACATACATACATACATATATACATACGATACATACACATACACACATATATACAGATACATACATATACACATACATACGTCTATATAGACATATGCATGTATACACATAAATATGTATACAGGCGTGCACATATGAATACATATACATACGTATGTAGGTATATATACATAAATACATGTAAACACATAAAAACATACACACACGCAAACACACACATACACAAAACTTGCACAGACATAAAGATATAGAGGCATAGGAAAATAGTAAAAATAACAGATAGGAGGCCCTATTTACATAAAACAACAAATAGATAACTAAATATGCAAAGCACATATACATATGCATTCACACAAATGCATATACACACATACACGTATTTAAACATATACATACATATAAAATTTTATTCGTTTATACACCAAATTACATATGAACATACAAACATGCATATAGCAAAAGATCAAAGTAAAAATATAAATAGACTTAACACGGCTGAACAAAGAGGTTGACTAATTAAATGAAGGCGGTCATTCTTGGGGAATTACTCGATCAGCGTATGCTTTAGGAGTATCTTGTCTACTGCATCAGGCACCCTCTGGCCCTTGGACAAATTGAAATTTTTGGACGTTTCAATGACGGCTGATTCCACTCTCTGGCGCCTGCATGGATATGAGCTTCTAAACATCTTGGTGGCACTATTCCAGTTCATAGTATATATATATATATATATATATATATATATATATATATATATATATATATATATATATATATATATATATATATATATATATATATATATATATATATATATATATATAAATATATATATATACATATATATATATATATATATATATATATATATATATATATATATATATATATATATATATATATATATATATATATATATATATATATATATATATATATATATATATATATATATATATATATATATATATATATATATATATATATATATATATATATATATATATATATATATATATATATATATATATATATATATATATATATATATATATATATATATATATATATATATATATATATATATATATATATATATATATATATATATATATATATATACATATATATATATATATATATATATATACATATATATATATATATATATATACATATATATATATATATATATATATATATATATATATATATATATATATATATATATATATATATATATATATATATATATATATATATATATATATATATATATATATATATATATATATATATATATATATATATATATATATATATATGTATATATATATATATATATATATATATATATATATATATATATATATATATATATATATATATATATATATATATATATATATATATATATATATATATATATATATATATATATATATATATATATATATATATATATATATATATATATATATATATATATATATATATATATATATATATATATATATATATATATATATATATATATATATATATATATATATATGTATATATATATATATATATATATATATATATATATATATATATATATATATATATATATATATATATATATATATATATATATATATATATATATATATATATATATATATATATATATATATATATATATATATATATATATATATATATATATATATATATATATATATATATATATATATATGTATATATATATATATATATATATATATATATATATATATATATATATATATATATATATATATATATATATATATATATATATATATATATATATATATATATATATATATATATATATATATATATATATATATATATATATATATATATATATATATATATATATATATATATATATATATATATATATATATATATATATATATATATATATATATATATATATATATATATATATATATATATATATATATATATATATATATATATATATATATATATATATATATATATGCGTATATGTATGTGTGTATAAGTAGGTATGTGTATGGGTGTATGTAAGTATATGTTTTTGTATATATATATATATATATATATATATATATATATATATATATATATATATATATATATATATATATATATATATATATATATATATATATATATATATATATATATATATATATATATATATATATATATATATATATATATATATATATATATATATATATACTATATATATATATATATATATATATATATATATATATATATATATATATATATATATATATATATATATATATATATATATATATATATATATTATATATATATATATATATATATATATATATATATATATATATATATATATATATATATATATATATATATATATATATATATATATATATATATATATATATATATATATATATATATATATATATACTATATATATATATATATATATATATATATATATATATATATATATATATATATATATATATATATATATATATATATATATATATATATATATATATATATATATATATATATATATATATATATATATATATATATATATATATATATATATATATATGTATATATATATATATATATATATATATATATATATATATATATATATATATATATATATATATATATATATATATATATATATATATATATATATATATATATATACATATATATATATATATATAAATATATATAAATATACATATATATATATATATATATATATATATATATATATATATATATATATATATATATATATATATATATATATATATATATATATATATATATATATATATATATATATATATATATATATATATATATATATATATATATATATATATATATATATATATATATATATATATATATATATATATATATATATATATATATATATATATATATATATATATATATATATATATATATATATATATATATATATATATATATATATATATATATATATATATATATATATATATATATATATATATATATATATATATATATATATATATATATATATATATATATATATATGCATATATATATATATATATATATATATATATATATATATATATATATATATATATATATATATATATATATATATATATATATATATATATATATATATATATATATATGCGTATATGTATGTGTGTATAAGTAGGTATCTGTATGGGTGTATGTAAGTATATGTTTTTGTATATATATATATATATATATATATATATATATATATATATATATATATATATATATATATATATATATATATATATATATATATATATATATATATATATATATATATATATATATATATATATATATATATATATATATATATATATATATATATATATTATATATATATATATATATATATATATATATATATATATATATATATATATATATATATATATATATATATATATATATATATATATATATATATATATATATATATATATATATTTATATATATATATATATATATATATATATATATATATATATATATATATATATATATATATATATATATATATATATATATATATATATATATATATATATATATACAAATAAGCACATTACATATGTGAAAACATGAATCATTTTTTTTATTTTTTTTTTTACCCTGACCGGGACTCGAACCTAGGACTTATGATTACTAAGTCAAGGCGCTACCACTACACCACAGAAGGTTAAAAGGAATCCAACCTTATAGCTTATATCTGCTATACTTAGGAATGAACGCATTCTAACTGAATGCCACTATGTTCATATTACAGATTCCCCAACCTCACTCGTGGCTTCATTTTAGCATTTAATTCAATTCCCAGTCTCATTCGGGCCATGAAATACAAATAAGCACATTACATATGTGAAAACATGAATCATTTTTTTTACCCCGACCGGGACTCGAACCTAGGACTTATGATTACTAAGTCAAGGCGCTACCACTACACCACAGAAGGTTAAAAGGAATCCAACCTTATAGCTTATATCTGCTATACTTAGGAATGAACGCATTCTAACTGAATGCCACTATGTTCATATTACAGATTCCCCAACCTCACTCGTGGCTTCATTTTAGCATTTAATTCAATTCCCAGTCTCATTCGGGCCATGAAATACAAATAAGCACATTACATATGTGAAAACATGAATCTTTTTTTTACCCCGACCGGGACTCGAACCTAGGACTTATGATTACTAAGTCAAGGCGCTACCACTACACCACAGAAGGTTAAAAGGAATCCAACCTTATAGCTTATATCTGCTATACTTAGGAATGAACGCATTCTAACTGAATGCCACTATGTTCATATTACAGATTCCCCAACCTCACTCGTGGCTTCATTTTAGCATTTAATTCAATTCCCAGTCTCATTCGGGCCATGAAATACAAATAAGCACATTACATATGTGAAAACATGAATCATTTTTTTACCCCGACCGGAACTCGAACCTAGGACTTATGATTACTAAGTCAAGGCGCTACCACTACACCACAGAAGGTTGAAAGGAATCCAACCTTATAGCTTATATCTGCTATACTTAGGAATGAACGCATTCTAACTGAATGCCACTATGTTCATATTACAGATTCCCCAACCTCACTCGTGGCTTCATTTTGGCATTTAATTCAATTCCCAGTCTCATTCGGGACATGAAATACAAATAAGCACATTACATATGTGAAAACATGAATCATTTTTTTTACCCCGACCGGGACTCGAACCTAGGACTTATGATTACTAAGTCAAGGCACTACCACTACACCACAGAAGGTTAAAAGGAATCCAACCTTATAGCTTATATCTGCTATATTTAGGAATGAATGCATTCTAACTGAATGCCACTATATTCATATTACAGATTCCCCAACCTCACTCGTGGCTTCATTTTAGCATTTAATTCAATTCCCAATCTCATTCGGGCCATGAAATTACCAAATAAGCACATTACATATGTGAAAACATGAATCATTTTTTACCCCGACTGGGACTCGAACATAGGACTTATGATTACTAAGTCAAGGCGCTACCACTACACCACAGAAAGTTAAAAGGAATCCAACCTTATAGCTTATATCTGCTATACTTAGGAATGAATGCATTCTAACTGAATGCCACTTGACTTAGTAATCATAAGTCCTAGGTTCGAGTCCCGGTCGGGGTAAAAAATGATTCATGTTTTCACATATGTAATGTGCTTATTTGATAATTTCATGGCCCGAATGAGATTGGGAATTGAATTAAATGCTAAAATGAAGAAAATTGAGATTAAAAATGCATATAGAAAACATATAGCAATTTTTTTCTTTGATTTTGGGTGAAGGAAATTCGGAATTAAATTCATATTTGAAGAAAAGCTCTTAGCATGTATTGAGTTATAATGTCTACATCGAGAAGGCAAGATTTTATGCCTCTTTTTTCCCTATGCTTAAATTCATTTTATGATTTTATTCAAAGTTTATTTTCTTATACAACATATTAACTTAGTTATTTTTGGCAAAAAAAGAAATATACTCTTGGAGTAAATACAATTTGAGAATTGGGATTCGGTGTTTTACCCGCTGATATCGTATTCTGAGGCTGAACCTTAACTGATGTGATGACATTTTTATAAAAAGAAAAAATGAAGAACATTTTATAGATATGAATGTGACATGAAATGGTACTATGAAGATACGGTATTTTCATGTAGTACTTAATGAAAGCAGTTTTCATAGTAAACTAAGAATCCGAGAAGATATTATATAAGCAGTTATAGGATATACATGAAAAAATATAATTAAAACATATGTATTTTGTCTCTGCAAGAGGTTTAGAACATATAAAGGAAAGATAAATGATAAAAATCACCGACGATGAAAATAAATAATTGACCTTACAAGTATTTTTTTTTTATTATTTTAATGAGAATTTCAATCTTATTAAAATGGCAATAATCTTCATAGCAGAACTGACATTATAATAGAGCAAAGCGACCCATGCATCTCAACATATCATAAAGTAGTTATTAGATAAATAATTTCCTCTCAGTATATAATAGCTATTGAGAAATATGAACAAAAAATAAGTATAATAATGATCTGAATAAACACGGCATTGATAATGTAGTTGTTTAGTCCTTCTTGCTTTTCAAGTTTTTTTTGCAGAAGAAAATGCATATTTTGCAATATATATATATATATATATATATATATATATATATATATATATATATATATATATATATATATATATATATATATATATATATATATATATATATATATATATATATATATATATATATATATATATATATATATATATATATATATATATATATATATATATATATATATATATATATATATATATATATATATATATATATATATATATATATATATATATATATATATATATATATATATATATATATATATATATATATATATATATATATATATATATATATATATATATATATATATATATATATATATATATATATATATATATATATATATATATATATATATATATATATATATATATATATATATATATATATATATATATATATATATATATATATATATATATATATATATATATATATATATATATATATATATATATATATATATATATATATATATATATATATATATATATATATATATATATATATATATATATATATATATATATATATATATATATATATATATATATATATATATATATATATATATATATATATATATATATATATATATATATATATATATATATATATATATATATATATATATATATATATATATATATATATATATATATATATATATATATATATATATATATATATATATATATATATATATATATATATATATATATATATATATATATATATATATATATATATATATATATATATATATATATATATATATATATATATATATATATATATATATATATATATATATATATATATATATATATATATATATATATATATATATATATATATATATATATATATATATATATATATATATATATATATATATATATATATATATATATATATATATATATATATATATATATATATATATATATATATATATATATATATATATATATATATATATATATATATATATATATATATATATATATATATATATATATATATATATATATATATATATATATATATATATATATATATATATATATATATATATATATATATATATATATATATATATATATATATATATATATATATATATATATATATATATATATATATATATATATATATATATATATATATATATATATATATATATATATATATATATATATATATATATATATATATATATATATATATATATATATATATATATATATATATATATATATATATATATATATATATATATATATATATATATATATATATATATATATATATATATATATATATATATATATATATATATATATATATATATATATATATATAGATACATATATACATATATGGTTGATGAGGATGTTCACCATGCATTCATATTGATCATGTCCTTTGTTGGCGGAATCACCGGGATAACTCTTGTAGATGGATGTAAGTTTGAATTAGTTGTGTATACATATTATCTAAGGGTGGTTGACTATATAGTCAGTGCCCTGGTTATATGGTTTTAAGCAGTCTCAAGTGCAAGTTGCTATCTTTTACTAACACTTCCCCCATTCCCATTAAAATAAATACATGGACACTTTGTTTGTATTGAAAACCAATACTGTTGATATACGTTCCTTACTTTATATGCTGTAATTACACAATACCAACAAACTTGAAGTTGAAGCAAATGAGCACTTTTCTGCATTGAAAATACATATGCTAAAAGTTTATGTTAATAAGCTTATGCAGCTAACAGAACTGTGAGACAACTTGATGGCAAACATTTATATTTTACAGTACATAAATTCTCCAGCCCGAAGGCTGCTGTCTTTTACTCTAAATTGAAGCTTCTCGAAAATCCTTTTTTAACCAGCCATTCACACTCCCTTTAAGGACAGGTGAAAAATTGCCTTGCCAACTGGAACGGAGATTTAGAGCCAGAGAAGTATTGCCCATGTCTCCAGAGCCCTCTAGCCACTTAATATTAATGTTTATGTTTCCAAATTCACTCTCCAGTTTGACAGAGTGTTCAATGCTGTAAAAGATTTATGAATATGTAAGCATATTAACCATTGAAAACATGAATAACTGACTAATAAATAAATAAGGAATGCAGATTCCTTATTGAAGAATTCGGCAGATAGCAATGAAAAAGAAATGTTAAGGTTGCACAGGACTTCAATGAGAATCGAGAGAAGAGTATGAACTGTCAGTTGGTCAGTCAGTAATGCACATGAGGAGGGATGAAGGGCTTACACGTGACTCCAAAGCCAATGAAATCTCTGTATGTGTAAATGTTTGCTTTTGACTTTGTGACGTTTTGTCTCAATAACTGGAAGAGAGTTCCTTATCCTCTGTCCAAGTGATGAATATTTCATCTGGACTTTTCAAAGTCAAAGGAGCAGGACAGGTAAGTGGGAGCTTGTTTTTGCGAAAACATTTGGAGAACAAAATGAT
>JAXCGZ010009645.1:87500-92500 GCA_037179515.1 Halocaridina rubra
TATATATATACATATATATATATATATATGTATATAGTATATATATATATATATATATATATATATATATATATATATATATATATATATATATATATATATATATATATATATATATATATATATATATATATATATATATATATATATATATATATATATATATATATATATATATATATATATATATATATATATATATATATATATATATATATATATATATATATATATATATATATATATATATATATATATATATATATATATATATATATATATATATATATATATATATATATATATATATATATATATATATATATATATATATATATATATATATACATAGATATATATATATATATATATATATATATATATATATATATATATATATATATATATATATATATATATATATATATATATATATATATATATATATATATATATATATATATATATATATATATATATATATATATATATATATATATATATATATATATATATATATATATATATATATATATATATATATATATATATATATATATATATATATATATATATATATATATATATATATATATATATATATATATATATATATATATATATATATATATATATATATATATATATATATATATATATATATATATATATATATATATATATATATATATATATATATATATATATATATATATATATATATATATATATATATATATATATATATATATATATATATATATATATATATATATATATATATATATATATATATATATATATATATATATATATATATATATATATATATATATATATATATATATATATATATATATATATATACATATATATATATATATATATATATATATATATATATATATATATATATATATATATATATATATATATATATATATATATATATATATATATATATATATATATATATATATATATATATATATATATATATATATATATATATATATATATATATATATATATATATATATATATATATATATATATATATATATATATATATATATATATATATATATATATATATATATATATATATATATATATATATATATATATATATATATATATATATATATATATATATATATATATATATATATATATATATATATATATATATATATATATATATATATATATATATATATATATATATATATATATATATATATATATATATATATATATATATATATATATATATATATATATATATATATATATATATATATATATATATATATATATATAATATATATATATATATATATATATATATATATATATATATATATATATATATATATATATATATATATATATATATATATATATATATATATATATATATATATATATATATATATATATATATATATATATATATATATATATATATATATATATATATATATATATATATATATATATATATATATATATATATATATATATATATATATATATATATATATATATATATATATATATATATATATATATATATATATATATATATATATATATATATATATATATATATATATATATATATATATATATATATATATATATATATATATATATATATATATATATATATATATATATATATATATATATATATATATATATATATATATATATATATATATATATATATATATATATATATATATATATATATATATATATATATATATATATATATATATATATACATATATATATATATATATATATATATATACATATATATATATATATATACATATATATATACATATATATATATATATATATATATATATATATATATATATATATATATATATATATATATATATATATATATATATATATATATATATATATATATATATATATATATATATATATATATATATATATATATATATATATATATAATATATATATATATATATATATATATATATATATATATATATATATATATATATATATATATATATATATATATATATATATATATATATATATATATATATATATATATATATATATATATATATATATATATATATATATATATATATATATATATATATATATATATATATATATATATATATATATATATATATATATATATATATATATATATATATATATATATATATATATATATATATATATATATATATATATATATATATATATATATATATATATATATATATATATATATATATATATATATATATATATATATATATATATATATATATATATACATATATATATATATATATATATATATATATATATATATATATATATATATATATATATATATATATATATATATATATATATATATATATATATATATATATATATATATATATATATATATATATATATATATATATATATATATATATATATATATATATATATATATATATATATATATATATATATATATATATATATATATATATATATATATATATATATATATATATATATATATATATATATATATATATATATATATATATATATATATATATATATATATATATATATATATATATATATATATATATATATATATATATATATATATATATATATATATATATATATATATATATATATATATATATATATATATATATATATATATATATATATATATATATATATATATATATATATATATATATATATATATATATATATATATATATATATATATATATATATATATATATATATATATATATATATATATATATATATATATATATATATATATATATATATATATATATATATATATATATATATATATATATATATATATATATATATATATATATATACATATATATATATATATATATATATATATATATATATATATATATATATATATATATATATATATATATATATATATATATATATATATATATATATATATATATATATATATATATATATATATATATATATATATATATATATATATATATATATATATATATATATATATATATATATATATATATATATATATATATATATATATATATATATATATATATATATATATATATATATATATATATATATATATATATATATATATATATATATATATATATATATATATATATATATATATATATATATATATATATATATATATATATATATATATATATATATATATATATATATATATATATATATATATATATATATATATATATATATATATATATATATATATATATATATATATATACATATATATATATATATATATATATATATATATATATATATATATATATATATACATATATATATATATATATATATATATATATATATATATATATATATATATATATATATATATATATATATATATATATATATATATATATATATATATATATATATATATATATATATATATATATATATATATATATATATATATATATATATATATATATATATATATATATATATATATATATATATATATATATATATATATATATATATATATATATTATATATATATATATATATATATATATATATATATATATATATATATATATATATATATATATATATATATATATATATATATATATATATATATATATATATATATATATATATATATATATATATATATATATATATATATATATATATATATATATATATATATATATATATATATATATATATATATATATATATATATATATATATATATATATATATATATATATATATATATATATATATATATATATATATATATATATATATATATATATATATATATATATATATATATATATATGTATATGTATATGTATATGTATATATATATATATATATATATATATATATATATATATATATATATATATATATATATATATATATATATATATATATATATATATATATATATATATATATATATATATATATATATATATATATATATATATATATATATAATAATAATAATAATAATAATAATAATAATAATAATAATAATAATAATAATATATGCATTATTCTCTATATTGTCTCTAATAATATCTACATATATATATTATAATTTATTTTTCTCTAGAAATTGTTAATATATGTTATATGTCTCTTAATAGAAATGTTTGTATCTAATATATATATTTCTCGATTGTTATATAAATTATATTAATATTCTGTCAAGCCTTTCCTTTTCGTATCTGAGAACACATTATTATTTCCTAAAGATTTGTCTACACTGTATTTAAAAGCAAGTAATCCGAGTTATGTGTGTCAACTTGCTGGAAAATCCCAATACGACAGGCGAACAATGACTTGAACATTATTGTACGCTGAATGTATTTGCTTTATCAAATATTACTTTAAGAAAAACAGCTACAAAGTTATAGTTGCTTTCATGATTTTTAATTATTTGCATAAGTAATCTCCGTACAGGTGTTTGCAGTTTTGGAAAATTATCATTTTATTTTATTTTTTGCACATTGATAGACATTCTACAACACTGTTTTTGTTCATCACTAATAAATTGTAAGGAAGATGCAATTGGAGGTTATGCAAAGAAAAATGGCATTAGAGACATACTATTGTTAATTGTTAGAATCGAAAATCCATCTCTACGAAGAAGTCACACACACGGTGAAAAAGTCAAAGGATGTTGGATTTAAATGCGAGTTTTAAGCATACATTTAAACTCTAATAAATAAGTGATGAAATTATGTACAGATTCTTTAATAGAATTCTGAGTTCTTCTTTATACTTCAATTTTATTGCAATAATTTTTAGGTGTATCAAAGAATGAAGGTAAAATAAATAAAGGAAACGAAAGTGAGCACCAGAGAGGTAAGAGA
>JAXCGZ010009645.1:97500-100000 GCA_037179515.1 Halocaridina rubra
TATATATATATATATATATATATATATATATATATATATATATATATATATATATATATATATATATATATATATATATATATATATATATATATATATATATATATATATATATATATATATATATATATATATATATATATATATATATATATATATATATATATATATATATATATATATATATATATATATATATATATATATATATATATATATATATATATATATATATATATATATATATATATATATATATATATATATATATATATATATATATATATATATATATATATATATATATATATATATATATATATATATATATATATATATATATATATATATATATATATATATATATATATATATATATATATATATATATATATATATATATATATATTTATATATACCTTGGCTGTGTCCCCCAATTGGGGAGTAGCCGACATCGACAAAAAAAGAAACAATAAGGGATTACTTTGCTCTATAGGCAATGACGAGGAAGCTAGCGACCTTTCAGATGGCACTGCTGGAGTGCCACTACCCATCCTCCCCGCTCTTCCACAACCTGCATCGCTTCATGAATGCCAAATCCCCTACTGCCCCTACCACAGGGCTACCTCTGTATGATGCACCCCCGTGGTAACAGCAGATGCCCATCAGAGCTGCGTCACAATCGCTCGCCACTCATTCCTATTCCTAGCACGCTCACATGCTTCCCTCACATCCATCCTCCTATCATTCAGATTCAGGGTTCTCGTTACTCCATCCATCCACCCAAACCTAGGCTCCCCCTAGCATTTATCCCATCAACTCTCGCATTCATCTACTTTTTCAGCAGTCTTTCATCATCCATCCTTTCCACATGGCCAAGCCATCTCAGAACATTCATATATACTTTTTCTACAAATTTTCTCCTCACACCCGTTCTTGCTCTCACCACTTCATTCCTAACCCTATCCAACCGAGATACACCAATCATACTCCTCAGGCATTTCATCTCAAACACATTTAGTTACCCTAACACAAGCTCTACTGCACTCATGCAAACTCTTCACTGCATGCAACAGTTTAAAATCAATTCCATATAACCTCAAAATATTCCACATTGCTTCTCTATCAACTCTATCATGCACTTTCTTAAGATCCAAAAATGCAAAATACACATCCTTACCCTTTGCTAAATAAATCTCACATAACTGCCTAACTATAAAAATCTGATTTATGCAACCTCTACCTCTCCTAAAACCACTCTGCACTTCCGCAATCACATTTTCTGTCTAATTCCTAATCTTATTAATCCGTACCCTACCTTACACTTTTCCTACCACTCTCAACAAACTTATACCCCTAAAATTACTGCATTCATACACATATCCTTTACCTTTGTATAGGGGCACTATACAAGCAATCACCCATTACACTTGCACCATTGACAACATAAAGCATATACTAAACACTCTCACAAACCATTCCAATGCAGTCACACCCCCTTCTTTCAACATCTCCGGTCTCACACCATCCATTTCAGGTGCTTTACCTGCTTTCGCTTCATACAATGCCCTTTTCACCTCCTCTCTTGTAATCTCTCTCTCATTTTTATCTCCCAATAATGGCACTTGAACACCCCTCACTACCACTATAGCTGCCTCTCTATCTTTCTCAACATTCAGCAAGCACTCAATATATTTTGCCCATCTTTTCCTTGTATCGTTCCCTCTTAACATCTGTCCATTCACATCTTTTACTGTCTCTTCCATCCTCGATCCACCCTTACTTACTCTTTTCACTTCTTTCCAGAACTTCTTTTTATTGTCCTCATATGACCTACTAAAATCTTGTCCCCACCTAACACATGCCAACCTCTTCTCTTCCTCTACCTTCCGCTTAGTTTCCTCATTTTTCTCCCTATATCTTTCATACTTCTCCCTACTTTTACACTGCAACCATTCCTCAAAAGCCCTCTTTTTTTCTTCCACCTTCATTTTCACCCCTTCATTCCACCACTCACTGCCCCTACTTATGCCACCTCCAACAAACCTCCTTCCACACACATCATTTGCATGTCCCACAAAACATTCTTTTATCAACCCCCACTCCTCCTCTAACTCCCCAACTTCTCTTTCTTTCACCCTGCTATATGCCACTTTCAACCTGTCCTGATATTCCTGTCTCTTCTCTGGCTTTTTCAACTCTTCCACCTTCAATATTTCCCTTCTACATCCCCTCACTCTATTTCCCCACTCTTTTGCTACTACCACTTTTGCTTCAACCAAAAAATGATCAGACATCCCAGCAGCCACACCCCTAAATGCATGCACATCTTTCACTCTACCAATCATGCTCTTTGCTACCGACACATAATCTATCAATGCTCTTACATTCACTCTTCCATTTGCCACTCTCATCCATGTGTGCTTATTTATTAATTTCTTCTTGAAAAAAATATTACCTATCACCAACTCCTGCTCCACACACATATCTACCAGTCTCT
>JAXCGZ010009646.1:0-12500 GCA_037179515.1 Halocaridina rubra
GGCATGAAATATCAAATAAGCACATTACATATGTGAAAACATGAATCATTTTTTTACCCCGACCGGGACTCGAACCTAGGACTTATGATTACTAAGTCAAGGCGCTACCACTACACCACAGAAGGTTAAAAGGAACCCAACCTTATAGCTTATATCTGCTATACTTGGGAATGAACGCATTCTAACTGAATGCCACTATGTTCATTTTACAGATTCCCCAACCTCACTCGTGGCTTCATTTTAGCATTTAATTCAATTCCCAATCTCATTCGGGCATGAAATATCAAATAAGCACATTACATATGTGAAAACATGAATAATTTTTTTACCCCGACCGGGACTCGAACCTAGGACTTATGATTACTAAGTCAAGGCGCTACCACTACACCACAGAAGGTTAAAAGGAACCCAACCTTATAGCTTATATCTGCTATACTTGGGAATGAACGCATTCTAACTGAATGCCACTATGTTCATTTTACAGATTCCCCAACCTCACTCGTGGCTTCATTTTAGCATTTAATTCAATTCCCAATCTCATTCGGGCATGAAATATCAAATAAGCACATTACATATGTGAAAACATGAATAATTTTTTTACCCCGACCGGGACTCGAACCTAGGACTTATGATTACTAAGTCAAGGCGCTACCACTACACCACAGAAGGTTAAAAGGAACCCAACCTTATAGCTTATATCTGCTATACTTGGGAATGAACGCATTCTAACTGAATGCCACTATGTTCATTTTACAGATTCCCCAACCTCACTCGTGGCTTCATTTTAGCATTTAATTCAATTCCCAATCTCATTCAGGCATGAAATATCAAATAAGCACATTACATATGTGAAAACATGAATAATTTTTTTACCCCGACCGGGACTCGAACCTAGGACTTATGATTACTAAGTCAAGGCGCTACCACTACACCACAGAAGGTTAAAAGGAACCCAACCTTATAGCTTATATCTGCTATACTTGGGAATGAACGCATTCTAACTGAATGCCACTATGTTCATTTTACAGATTCCCCAACCTCACTCGTGGCTTCATTTTAGCATTTAATTCAATTCCCAATCTCATTCGGGCATGAAATATCAAATAAGCACATTACATATGTGAAAACATGAATAATTTTTTTACCCCGACCGGGACTCGAACCTAGGACTTATGATTACTAAGTCAAGGCGCTACCACTACACCACAGAAGGTTAAAAGGAACCCAACCTTATAGCTTATATCTGCTATACTTGGGAATGAACGCATTCTAACTGAATGCCACTATGTTCATTTTACAGATTCCCCAACCTCACTCGTGGCTTCATTTTAGCATTTAATTCAATTCCCAATCTCATTCGGGCATGAAATATCAAATAAGCACATTACATATGTGAAAACATGAATAATTTTTTTACCCCGACCGGGACTCGAACCTAGGACTTATGATTACTAAGTCAAGGCGCTACCACTACACCACAGAAGGTTAAAAGGAACCCAACCTTATAGCTTATATCTGCTATACTTGGGAATGAACGCATTCTAACTGAATGCCACTATGTTCATTTTACAGATTCCCCAACCTCACTCGTGGCTTCATTTTAGCATTTAATTCAATTCCCAATCTCATTCAGGCATGAAATATCAAATAAGCACATTACATATGTGAAAACATGAATAATTTTTTTACCCCGACCGGGACTCGAACCTAGGACTTATGATTACTAAGTCAAGGCGCTACCACTACACCACAGAAGGTTAAAAGGAACCCAACCTTATAGCTTATATCTGCTATACTTGGGAATGAACGCATTCTAACTGAATGCCACTATGTTCATTTTACAGATTCCCCAACCTCACTCGTGGCTTCATTTTAGCATTTAATTCAATTCCCAATCTCATTCGGGCATGAAATATCAAATAAGCACATTACATATGTGAAAACATGAATAATTTTTTTACCCCGACCGGGACTCGAACCTAGGACTTATGATTACTAAGTCAAGGCGCTACCACTACACCACAGAAGGTTAAAAGGAACCCAACCTTATAGCTTATATCTGCTATACTTGGGAATGAACGCATTCTAACTGAATGCCACTATGTTCATTTTACAGATTCCCCAACCTCACTCGTGGCTTCATTTTAGCATTTAATTCAATTCCCAATCTCATTCGGGCATGAAATATCAAATAAGCACATTACATATGTGAAAACATGAATAATTTTTTTACCCCGACCGGG
This sequence comes from Halocaridina rubra, assembly GCA_037179515.1. Classification (NCBI taxonomy): domain Eukaryota; kingdom Metazoa; phylum Arthropoda; class Malacostraca; order Decapoda; family Atyidae; genus Halocaridina; species Halocaridina rubra. The sequence goes on from JAXCGZ010009646.1 coordinate 2,244, forward strand.
ACTCGAACCTAGGACTTATGATTACTAAGTCAAGGCGCTACCACTACACCACAGAAGGTTAAAAGGAACCCAACCTTATAGCTTATATCTGCTATACTTGGGAATGAACGCATTCTAACTGAATGCCACTATGTTCATTTTACAGATTCCCCAACCTCACTCGTGGCTTCATTTTAGCATTTAATTCAATTCCCAATCTCATTCGGGCATGAAATATCAAATAAGCACATTACATATGTGAAAACATGAATCATTTTTTTACCCCGACCGGGACTCGAACCTAGGACTTATGATTACTAAGTCAAGGCGCTGCCACTACACCACAGAAGGTTAAAAGGAACCCAACCTTATAGCTTATATCTGCTATACTTGGGAATGAACGCATTCTAACTGAATGCCACTATGTTCATTTTACAGATTCCCCAACCTCACTCGTGGCTTCATTTTAGCATTTAATTCAATTCCCAATCTCATTCGGGCATGAAATATCAAATAAGCACATTACATATGTGAAAACATGAATAATTTTTTTACCCCGACCGGGACTCGAACCTAGGACTTATGATTACTAAGTCAAGGCGCTACCACTACACCACAGAAGGTTAAAAGGAACCCAACCTTATAGCTTATATCTGCTATACTTGGGAATGAACGCATTCTAACTGAATGCCACTATGTTCATTTTACAGATTCCCCAACCTCACTCGTGGCTTCATTTTAGCATTTAATTCAATTCCCAATCTCATTCGGGCATGAAATATCAAATAAGCACATTACATATGTGAAAACATGAATAATTTTTTTACCCCGACCGGGACTCGAACCTAGGACTTATGATTACTAAGTCAAGGCGCTACCACTACACCACAGAAGGTTAAAAGGAACCCAACCTTATAGCTTATATCTGCTATACTTGGGAATGAACGCATTCTAACTGAATGCCACTATGTTCATTTTACAGATTCCCCAACCTCACTCGTGGCTTCATTTTAGCATTTAATTCAATTCCCAATCTCATTCGGGCATGAAATATCAAATAAGCACATTACATATGTGAAAACATGAATAATTTTTTTACCCCGACCGGGACTCGAACCTAGGACTTATGATTACTAAGTCAAGGCGCTACCACTACACCACAGAAGGTTAAAAGGAACCCAACCTTATAGCTTATATCTGCTATACTTGGGAATGAACGCATTCTAACTGAATGCCACTATGTTCATTTTACAGATTCCCCAACCTCACTCGTGGCTTCATTTTAGCATTTAATTCAATTCCCAATCTCATTCGGGCATGAAATATCAAATAAGCACATTACATATGTGAAAACATGAATAATTTTTTTTTACCCCGACCGGGACTCGAACCTAGGACTTATGATTACTAAGTCAAGGCGCTACCACTACACCACAGAAGGTTAAAAGGAACCCAACCTTATAGCTTATATCTGCTATACTTGGGAATGAACGCATTCTAACTGAATGCCACTATGTTCATTTTACAGATTCCCCAACCTCACTCGTGGCTTCATTTTAGCATTTAATTCAATTCCCAATCTCATTCGGGCATGAAATATCAAATAAGCACATTACATATGTGAAAACATGAATAATTTTTTTACCCCGACCGGGACTCGAACCTAGGACTTATGATTACTAAGTCAAGGCGCTACCACTACACCACAGAAGGTTAAAAGGAACCCAACCTTATAGCTTATATCTGCTATACTTGGGAATGAACGCATTCTAACTGAATGCCACTATGTTCATTTTACAGATTCCCCAACCTCACTCGTGGCTTCATTTTAGCATTTAATTCAATTCCCAATCTCATTCGGGCATGAAATATCAAATAAGCACATTACATATGTGAAAACATGAATAATTTTTTTACCCCGACCGGGACTCGAACCTAGGACTTATGATTACTAAGTCAAGGCGCTACCACTACACCACAGAAGGTTAAAAGGAACCCAACCTTATAGCTTATATCTGCTATACTTGGGAATGAACGCATTCTAACTGAATGCCACTATGTTCATTTTACAGATTCCCCAACCTCACTCGTGGCTTCATTTTAGCATTTAATTCAATTCCCAATCTCATTCGGGCATGAAATATCAAATAAGCACATTACATATGTGAAAACATGAATAATTTTTTTACCCCGACCGGGACTCGAACCAAGGACTTATGATTACTAAGTCAAGGCGCTACCACTACACCACAGAAGGTTAAAAGGAACCCAACCTTATAGCTTATATCTGCTATACTTGGGAATGAACGCATTCTAACTGAATGCCACTATGTTCATTTTACAGATTCCCCAACCTCACTCGTGGCTTCATTTTAGCATTTAATTCAATTCCCAATCTCATTCGGGCATGAAATATCAAATAAGCACATTACATATGTGAAAACATGAATTTGATATTTCATGCCCGAATGAGATTGGGAATTGAATTAAATGCTAAAATGAAGCCACGAGTGAGGTTGGGGAATCTGTAAAATGAACATAGTGGCATTCAGTTAGAATGCGTTCATTCCCAAGTATAGCAGATATAAGCTATAAGGTTGGGTTCCTTTTAACCTTCTGTGGTGTAGTGGTAGCGCCTTGACTTAGTAATCATAAGTCCTAGGTTCGAGTCCCGGTCGGGGTAAAAAAATTATTCATGTTTTCACATATGTAATGTGCTTATTTGATATTTCATGTGCGAATGAGATTGGGAATTGAATTAAATGCTAAAATGAAGCCACGAGTGAGGTTGGGGAATCTGTAAAATGAACATAGTGGCATTCAGTTAGAATGCGTTCATTCCCAAGTATAGCAGATATAAGCTATAAGGTTGGGTTCCTTTTAACCTTCTGTGGTGTAGTGGTAGCACCTTGACTTAGTAATCATAAGTCCTAGGTTCGAGTCCCGGTCGGGGTAAAAAAATTATTCATGTTTTCACATATGTAATGTGCTTATTTGATATTTCATGCCCGAATGAGATTGGGAATTGAATTAAATGCTAAAATGAAGCCACGAGTGAGGTTGGGGAATCTGTAAAATGAACATAGTGGCATTCAGTTAGAATGCGTTCATTCCCAAGTATAGCAGATATAAGCTATAAGGTTGGGTTCCTTTTAACCTTCTGTGGTGTAGTGGTAGCGCCTTGACTTAGTAATCATAAGTCCTAGGTTCGAGTCCCGGTCGGGGTAAAAAAATTATTCATGTTTTCACATATGTAATGTGCTTATTTGATATTTCATGCCCGAATGAGATTGGGAATTGAATTAAATGCTAAAATGAAGCCACGAGTGAGGTTGGGGAATCTGTAAAATGAACATAGTGGCATTCAGTTAGAATGCGTTCATTCCCAAGTATAGCAGATATAAGCTATAAGGTTGGGTTCCTTTTAACCTTCTGTGGTGTAGTGGTAGCGCCTTGACTTAGTAATCATAAGTCCTAGGTTCGAGTCCCGGTCGGGGTAAAAAAATTATTCATGTTTTCACATATGTAATGTGCTTATTTGATATTTCATGCCCGAATGAGATTGGGAATTGAATTAAATGCTAAAATGAAGCCACGAGTGAGGTTGGGGAATCTGTAAAATGAACATAGTGGCATTCAGTTAGAATGCGTTCATTCCCAAGTATAGCAGATATAAGCTATAAGGTTGGGTTCCTTTTAACCTTCTGTGGTGTAGTGGTAGCGCCTTGACTTAGTAATCATAAGTCCTAGGTTCGAGTCCCGGTCGGGGTAAAAAAATTATTCATGTTTTCACATATGTAATGTGCTTATTTGATATTTCATGCCCGTTCATTCCCAAGTATAGCAGATATAAGCTATAAGGTTGGGTTCCTTTTAACCTTCTGTGGTGTAGTGGTAGCGCCTTGACTTAGTAATCATAAGTCCTAGGTTCGAGTCCCGGTCGGGGTAAAAAAATTATTCATGTTTTCACATATGTAATGTGCTTATTTGATATTTCATGCCCGAATGAGATTGGGAATTGAATTAAATGCTAAAATGAAGCCACGAGTGAGGTTGGGGAATCTGTAAAATGAACATAGTGGCATTCAGTTAGAATGCGTTCATTCCCAAGTATAGCAGATATAAGCTATAAGGTTGGGTTCCTTTTAACCTTCTGTGGTGTAGTGGTAGCGCCTTGACTTAGTAATCATAAGTCCTAGGTTCGAGTCCCGGTCGGGGTAAAAAAATTATTCATGTTTTCACATATGTAATGTGCTTATTTGATATTTCATGCCCGAATGAGATTGGGAATTGAATTAAATGCTAAAATGAAGCCACGAGTGAGGTTGGGGAATCTGTAAAATGAACATAGTGGCATTCAGTTAGAATGCGTTCATTCCCAAGTATAGCAGATATAAGCTATAAGGTTGGGTTCCTTTTAACCTTCTGTGGTGTAGTGGTAGCGCCTTGACTTAGTAATCATAAGTCCTAGGTTCGAGTCCCGGTCGGGGTAAAAAAATTATTCATGTTTTCACATATGTAATGTGCTTATTTGATATTTCATGCCCGAATGAGATTGGGAATTGAATTAAATGCTAAAATGAAGCCACGAGTGAGGTTGGGGAATCTGTAAAATGAACATAGTGGCATTCAGTTAGAATGCGTTCATTCCCAAGTATAGCAGATATAAGCTATAAGGTTGGGTTCCTTTTAACCTTCTGTGGTGTAGTGGTAGCGCCTTGACTTAGTAATCATAAGTCCTAGGTTCGAGTCCCGGTCGGGGTATAAAAATTATTCATGTTTTCACATATGTAATGTGCTTATTTGATATTTCATGCCCGAATGAGATTGGGAATTGAATTAAATGCTAAAATGAAGCCACGAGTGAGGTTGGGGAATCTGTAAAATGAACATAGTGGCATTCAGTTAGAATGCGTTCATTCCCAAGTATAGCAGATATAAGCTATAAGGTTGGGTTCCTTTTAACCTTCTGTGGTGTAGTGGTAGCGCCTTGACTTAGTAATCATAAGTCCTAGGTTCGAGTCCCGGTCGGGGTAAAAAAATTATTCATGTTTTCACATATGTAATGTGCTTATTTGATATTTCATGCCCGAATGAGATTGGGAATTGAATTAAATGCTAAAATGAAGCCACGAGTGAGGTTGGGGAATCTGTAAAATGAACATAGTGGCATTCAGTTAGAATGCGTTCATTCCCAAGTATAGCAGATATAAGCTATAAGGTTGGGTTCCTTTTAACCTTCTGTGGTGTAGTGGTAGCGCCTTGACTTAGTAATCATAAGTCCTAGGTTCGAGTCCCGGTCGGGGTAAAAAAATTATTCATGTTTTCACATATGTAATGTGCTTATTTGATATTTCATGCGCGAATGAGATTGGGAATTGAATTAAATGCTAAAATGAAGCCACGAGTGAGGTTGGGGAATCTGTAAAATGAACATAGTGGCATTCAGTTAGAATGCGTTCATTCCCAAGTATAGCAGATATAAGCTATAAGGTTGGGTTCCTTTTAACCTTCTGTGGTGTAGTGGTAGCGCCTTGACTAAGTAATCATAAGTCCTAGGTTCGAGTCCCGGTCGGGGTAAAAAAATTATTCATGTTTTCACATATGTAATGTGCTTATTTGATATTTCATGCCCGAATGAGATTGGGAATTGAATTAAATGCTAAAATGAAGCCACGAGTGAGGTTGGGGAATCTGTAAAATGAACATAGTGGCATTCAGTTAGAATGCGTTCATTCCCAAGTATAGCAGATATAAGCTATAAGGTTGGGTTCCTTTTAACCTTCTGTGGTGTAGTGGTAGCGCCTTGACTTAGTAATCATAAGTCCTAGGTTCGAGTCCCGGTCGGGGTAAAAAAATTATTCATGTTTTCACATATGTAATGTGCTTATTTGATATTTCATGCCCGAATGAGATTGGGAATTGAATTAAATGCTAAAATGAAGCCACGAGTGAGGTTGGGGAATCTGTAAAATGAACATAGTGGCATTCAGTTAGAATGCGTTCATTCCCAAGTATAGCAGATATAAGCTATAAGGTTGGGTTCCTTTTAACCTTCTGTGGTGTAGTGGTAGCGCCTTGACTTAAAAATCATAAGTCCTAGGTTCGAGTCCCGGTCGGGGTAAAAAAATTATTCATATTTTCACATATGTAATGTGCTTATTTGATATTTCATGCCCGAATGAGATTGGGAATTGAATTAAATGCTAAAATGAAGCCACGAGTGAGGTTGGGGAATCTGTAAAATGAACATAGTGGCATTCAGTTAGAATGCGTTCATTCCCAAGTATAGCAGATATAAGCTATAAGGTTGGGTTCCTTTTAACCTTCTGTGGTGTAGTGGTAGCGCCTTGACTTAGTAATCATAAGTCCTAGGTTCGAGTCCCGGTCGGGGTAAAAAAATTATTCATGTTTTCACATATGTAATGTGCTTATTTGATATTTCATGCCCGAATGAGATTGGGAATTGAATTAAATGCTAAAATGAAGCCACGAGTGAGGTTGGGGAATCTGTAAAATGAACATAGTGGCATTCAGTTAGAATGCGTTCATTCCCAAGTATAGCAGATATAAGCTATAAGGTTGGGTTCCTTTTAACCTTCTGTGGTGTAGTGGTAGCGCCTTGACTTAGTAATCATAAGTCCTAGGTTCGAGTCCCGGTCGGGGTAAAAAAATTATTCATGTTTTCACATATGTAATGTGCTTATTTGATATTTCATGCCCGAATGAGATTGGGAATTGAATTAAATGCTAAAATGAAGCCACGAGTGAGGTTGGGGAATCTGTAAAATGAACATAGTGGCATTCAGTTAGAATGCGTTCATTCCCAAGTATAGCAGATATAAGCTATAAGGTTGGGTTCCTTTTAACCTTCTGTGGTGTAGTGGTAGCGCCTTGACTTAGTAATCATAAGTCCTAGGTTCGAGTCCCGGTCGGGGTAAAAAAATTATTCATGTTTTCACATATGTAATGTGCTTATTTGATATTTCATGCCCGAATGAGATTGGGAATTGAATTAAATGCTAAAATGAAGCCACGAGTGAGGTTGGGGAATCTGTAAAATGAACATAGTGGCATTCAGTTAGAATGCGTTCATTCCCAAGTATAGCAGATATAAGCTATAAGGTTGGGTTCCTTTTAACCTTCTGTGGTGTAGTGGTAGCGCCTTGACTTAGTAATCATAAGTCCTAGGTTCGAGTCCCGGTCGGGGTAAAAAAATTATTCATGTTTTCACATATGTAATGTGCTTATTTGATATTTCATGCCCGAATGAGATTGGGAATTGAATTAAATGCTAAAATGAAGCCACGAGTGAGGTTGGGGAATCTGTAAAATGAACATAGTGGCATTCAGTTAGAATGCGTTCATTCCCAAGTATAGCAGATATAAGCTATAAGGTTGGGTTCCTTTTAACCTTCTGTGGTGTAGTGGTAGCGCCTTGACTTAGTAATCATAAGTCCTAGGTTCGAGTCCCGGTCGGGGTAAAAAAATTATTCATGTTTTCACATATGTAATGTGCTTATTTGATATTTCATGCCCGAATGAGATTGGGAATTGAATTAAATGCTAAAATGAAGCCACGAGTGAGGTTGGGGAATCTGTAAAATGAACATAGTGGCATTCAGTTAGAATGCGTTCATTCCCAAGTATAGCAGATATAAGCTATAAGGTTGGGTTCCTTTTAACCTTCTGTGGTGTAGTGGTAGCGCCTTGACTTAGTAATCATAAGTCCTAGGTTCGAGTCCCGGTCGGGGTAAAAAAATTATTCATGTTTTCACATATGTAATGTGCTTATTTGATATTTCATGCCCGAATGAGATTGGGAATTGAATTAAATGCTAAAATGAAGCCACGAGTGAGGTTGGGGAATCTGTAAAATGAACATAGTGGCATTCAGTTAGAATGCGTTCATTCCCAAGTATAGCAGATATAAGCTATAAGGTTGGGTTCCTTTTAACCTTCTGTGGTGTAGTGGTAGCGCCTTGACTTAGTAATCATAAGTCCTAGGTTCGAGTCCCGGTCGGGGTAAAAAAAAAATTATTCATGTTTTCACATATGTAATGTGCTTATTTGATATATATATATATATATATATATATATATATATATATATATATATATATAATATATATATATATATATATATATATATATATATACAGTGTTACCCCAGTTATTCGCGCTTCTTGGTTCGCTTTCTCACTCTATCGCGTTTTTTTTTTTTTTTAAATTATTGTTTTATTTCATGGGTATATGCAAAAATATTAAAATATTAAGAAAAAAAAATTCTCAGTATTTTCATTTTTTTTTATTGAAAAAAACATTTCATTGTCTAATTAATAAAACAAAATTATTTCCCAGCCTACGAATAATAAAACAGTAAAAAATAGTAAAAAATATAAATGTAGATAGATAGATAGATACGTTTATTGACCACCTCTTTTGAAAAGTACAGTATAATCTTTACAAAAGGAATATTTGGTCCAAATTACAATGAATAAATACAATAGATTTTGTACAATCATCAAATAAGTAGATGAATTTTGAATTAATATACATTGTACTAAAAACTGAATGATATACGTACGTACAGTATAACTCACAGTATTGCATCATACGAAATAGTGTTCGATAGCGTACAATGTATTGGGGTCGCAGCTACGTGAGCTAGCATATATATTTATATTTCCAGTAGTTTCATGATTTTATTGATAAAATAAAACGTATTTATTAGCCTAAGAATAATAAGAGTAAAAAATAGTAAAAAACATAAATACTAACAGTATTGCAACATGTAAAATACGATACCGCTATCAGCGTTTTGGACAAAGACTCGTTCAGTCTAACTCACGTTTTGCTTGTGTTCGATAGCGTACAATGTATTGGGGTCGCAGCTACGTGATTAGCATATATATTTATATTTCCAGTAGTTTCATGATTTTATTGATAAAAAAACGTATTTCTTAGCCTAAGACTAATAAAACAGTAAAAAACATAAATACTAACAGTATTGCAACATGTAAAATACAATACTGCTATCAGCATTTCAGACAATAGCTCATTCAGTCTAACTCACGTGTGCGCCGTTCACGTTGTGCTTATTAATACGTTTTGCTTGTGATTTTTTTACTCGCATATTTTAACCTTTGCAATGTCTCCCAAGCATCCTTCATCTTCTAAGGCTTCTTGTAGTGAGCCTAAGCGGCAAAGGAAAATGTTAACCATAACAGATAAGGTAAGTTTACCTATCACGTACATATAAATTTACGTTGCATGCTGTTATTTATACCGCTATCAGCGTTTCGGACAAAGGCTCGTTCAGTCTAACTCACGTGTGCGCCATTCACATTGTGCTTATTAATATGTTTCGCTTGAGATTTTTTTACTCGCATATTTTAACCTTTGCAATGCCTCCCAAGCATCCTTCATCTTCTAAGGCTTCTTGTAGTGAGCTTAAGCGGCAAAGGAAAATGTTAACCATAACAGATAAGGTAAGTTTACCTATCACGTACATATAAAATTACGTTGCATGATGTTATTTATAAAGTAAAGGGTGGTTTTTAAACAGTGTAGGGAGGGTTTATACAGTAAACATAAAAATAATTGTAAAGGGCATTGTATGAAGCAAAAGCAGGTAAAGCACCTGGAATGGATGGTGTGAGAGCAGAGATGTTGAAAGAAGGAGGTATGACTGCATTGGAATGGTTAGTGAGAGTGTTTAATATATGCTTTATGTTGTCATTGGTGCCTGTGGAATGGGTGATTGCCTGTATAGTGTCCCTATATAAAGGTAAGGGAGATATGTATGAATGCAGTAATTTTAGGGGTATAAGTTTGTTGAGTGTGGCAGGAAAAGTGTATGGTAGGATACTGGTTAATAGGATTAGGGATAAGACAGAATATGTGATCGCGGAAGTGCAGAGTGGTTTTAGGAGAGGTAGAGGTTGTATAGATCAGATTTTTATAGTTAGGCAGTTATGTGAGAAATATATAGCAAAGGGTAAGGATGTGTTTTTTGCATTTTTAGATCTGGAGAAAGCATATGATAGAGTTGATAGAGAGGCTATATGGAATGTTTTGAGATTATATGGAATTAATGGTAAATTGTTGCATGCAGTGAAGTTTGTATGAGGGCAGCAGAGCTTGTGTTAGGGTAGGGAATGAAGTGAGTGAGTGGTTTCCAGTGAGTGTGGGACTGAGACAGGGATGTGTGATGTCACCATGGCTGTTCAATTTGTATATTGATGGAGTTATAAGAGAGGTGAATGAGCGAGTGCG
>JAXCGZ010009646.1:20000-32500 GCA_037179515.1 Halocaridina rubra
TTATTCGTGCATTCAAGGCCCTCTAAACACGAAATGCCCTGGCGAACCTGGTTGAATCCATGGATTCGGACAAAAAATTCTCAGTGAAGACATACTGGCATAATTACACGATTGACACACGCCTTCAAAATATTCAGAATGCAATCAAAGACATGAAGTCGGCCAAAATCAATGCCAGCTGGAAGAAATTGTGGCCCGAAGTCATCCACGACTACAAGGGATTTGCTCCTGACGAAGTCCATAACTCGGCAGTTGCGAAAGCTGAGAAGTTGGCTGCATTGCTAGGAGGAGAAGGCTTTAAAGATATGACTCCCAAAGATGTGAATGAACTGATTGACTGCCACTCGCATCCTTTGACTGATGAAGACTTGGAAGAAATGACAAAATCAGCGAGCGAAGAAGAGGAAGAAGAACTTCAGGAAACGCACAAAGAAATTGAAAAACCTGGCCTTACACTCGAATGTTTGGCAGCCATGTATGAAATAACTCTCGCAGGTACATGACGATAATATGGTTTGTTCGGTGACCTTCTGAAATCTTCTCGACGATGCCATGATTCCTTACCAAACCATCTTCCAACAAAAGAAGAAACAGCGACAGCAACTCCCCATTACCATGTTCTTCTCCCCCAAAGAGCAGCCGTAAAGCTGTTATTGGCTGCGGAATAATTTCCTCTGGAGTCTACAAACGTCATTACCACCTCATTCACGGTAAGTTTACCTATCACGTACATATAAATTTACGTTGCATGCTGTTATTTATAAAGTAAAGGTGGTTTTTTAACAGTGCAGGGATGGTTTATACAGTAAACGTAAAAATAATAGTAAAATACCTATGTACATGCGTATGTCATGTCATTACCACCTCATTCACAGTAAGTTTATCTATCACTTTCGTATAAATTTGCACTTGCATGTTGTTATTTATGAAATAAAGGGTGGTTTGTTAACAGTACAGGGAGGGTTTATACAGTAAACATAAAAATAAATGTAAAATACCTATGTACATATAGGGTGATCCTACTTCGCGAAAATTCACCTACTGCGACGGGTCCCGGAACCTAACCCTCGCGATAAACGAAGGATCACTGTGTATATATATATATATATATATATATATATATATATATATATATATATATATATATATATATATATATATATATATATATATATATATATATATATATATATAGTGTTCCCTCAATTATCGCGAAGGTTCGGTTCCAGGACCCGACGCGAGACAGGAAAATCGCGGAGTAGGATCAGCCTATATGTACATAGATATTTTAATTTATTTTTTCGTTTACACCGTATAAACTGTATAAACCCTCCCTGTACTGTTAACAAACCACCCTTTACATCATAAATAACAGCATGCAAGCGTAAATTTATATGACATACTCATGTACATAGGTATTTTACAATTATTTTTACGTTTACAGTATAAACCCTCCCTTCACTGTTAAAAAACCACCCTCTACTTTATAAATAACAGCATGCAACGTAAATTTATATGTACGTGATAGGTACACTTACCTTATCTGTTATGGCTAACATTTTCCTTTGCTGCTTAGGCTCACTACAAGAAGCCTTAGAAGATGAAGGATGCTTGGCAGGCATTGGAAAGGTTAAAATATGCGAGTAAAAAAATCACACGCAAAACGTATTAATAAGCACAACGTGAACGGCGAACACGTGAGTTAGACTGAACGAGTGAGGCGAGAGAATGGAAGATGGTGGAAGCCTTTGTCCAAAATGCTGGTAGCGCTATCGTATTTTACTTGTTGCAATACTGTTAGTATTCATGTTTTTTTACTATTTTTTACTGTTTTATTATTCTTAAGCTAAGAAATACGTTTTTTATCAAGAAAATCATGCAAATACTGGAAATTTTAATATATATGCTAGGTCACGAAGGTGCGACCCCAATACATTGTACGCTATCGGACACTATCTCACGTACGTGCGAGCCTTTGTCCGAAACGCTGATACTGGTATCGTATTTTACATGTTGCAATTCAGTTAGTATTTATGTTTTTTACTATTTTTTACTGTTTTATTATTCTTAGGTTAAGGAATACGTTTTTTTTTATCAATAAAATCATGAAACTACTGGAAATATAAATATATATGCTAGCTCACGTAGCTGCAACCCCAATACATTGTACCCTATCGGACACTTTCGCATGATGCAACACTGTGAGTTATACTGTACAGTTACGTATATCTAAATGTATGTTTTTTACTATTTTTTACTGTTTTATTATTTGTAGGCTGGGAAATAAATTTTTTTTATTAATTAGATAATGAAATATGTTTTTTTTTTCAATAAAAAAAATGCAAATACTGAACTTTTTTTTTTAATATATTAATATTTTTGCATATACCCCCCCTTAATAAAAAAATTGCCCAAAAAAATCGTGGTACAGTGAATGAAAACGCGAGCCAAGAAACGCGATACAACGAAGGATCACTGTGTGTATATATATATATATATATATATATATATATATATATATATATATATATATATATATATATATATATATATATATATATATATATATATATATATATATATATATATATATATATATATATATATATATATATATATATATATATATATATATATATATATATATATATATATATATATATATATACAGTGTTCCCCCCTTATCGCGGTAGTTCGGTTCCGGGACCCGGCGTGAACCAGGAAAACTGCGAAGTAGGATCAGCCTTAAAAAAAAAAAAAAAAAAAAAAAAAAAAAAAAAAAAAAAAAAAATTAAAGATGATTATGACACCAGGACAGGCCAAAAATGATAAAATAATACGGCCTTTATCAGGCTGTAAAGAGAAACAGAGATGGAGTGTAATGACCTGTCAGATGTGAAGGGATTATAAAAGATGTGTAATGAATATCCAGCTCTCTGCTGGGTTTACTATACCTCTGCATTACTTTCATGATGTCTATTCTAAAAATTCTCCTTAGATCTTCTTCTTCTTCTTCTTCTTCTTATTATTATTATTATTATTATTATTATTATTATTATTATTATTATTATTATTGGCAACAATAATTTTCCTTTGATGATGATTGGGGAGATTATTATTATTATTATTACCATTATTATTACTATTATTTTTATTATTATTATTATTATTATTATCATCATCATTATTACTACGATTTCGTAATTAAGCCATTATTTTACTATAAATAATGTAGTGTTGGTTGAATGAACAAGAGTTACTTAAAGATTCTCTCTTTCTCTCCAACATTTTATTCTACCCAACCCCCCACACTCTCTTTGTCCCAGCCAACTAGGGAGGGGCACTTTACACAGTTATTAAAAGTAAATAAACCAACAGATGTACAAACAATGATGAGCCCTTAAATAATAATAATGATGATGATGATAATAATCTCCAAAATCATCACCAAAGGAATATTATTGTTGCCAGTGATTATAATAATAATAATAATAATAATAATAATAATAATAATAATAATTATAATATGATCTAAGCAGAATTATTGGAATAGACATCATGAAAGTTATGCAGAGGTATATTAAAACCCAGCAGAGAGCTGGATATTCATTACACATCATTTATAATCCCTTCACATCTGACAGGTCATTACACTCTCCATCTCTATTTCTCTTTAAAACCTGATAAAGTCTGTTTTATTTTATAACTTTTTGGCCCATCCTGGTGTCACAATAATCTTTATTTTTTATTTTATTATTATTTTTTTTTTCCCCAAAAAAATAATCGCGATACAGTGAGAACGCGAACCAAGAAACATGAATAACCGAGGGAACACTGTATATATATATATATATATATATATATATATATATATATATATATATATATATATATATATATATATATATATATATATATATATATATATATATATATATATATATATATATATATATATTATATTCAGTGCTCCCTCATTTATCGTGGGGGTTCGGTTCCGGGACCAACCGTGAAAAGTGAAAATTTGCGAAGTAGGAGCAAAAAGTTTTTGGAGAGGTTTTTGGCTAAGGACCGGAAGCATTTGCCAGTAGGAGAGGATTAGAGGTCATCAACAGTCCTTCTTATAAAGGAAGACTTAGACCTTCGAATCTAAGCAGTACAGCAATTCCTAGCTACAATAAAAGCAGAGCAAGTTAAATAGGAAGAAGACTCTTCGAAAGATCGGTGTGCCCGATCCTGGCCTGGATAGCCAAGGAGAAGGCACGGTCAAACCAAAGTTTAGAGGGGAGAGAAAGTTTTTGTAGAAGAGGGGATGCACGCCTCCATTCCCGGCAACTTTTAGGGTTACCTGATCAGGGTTGCAGGACCGAAAGCAGTAGTCATCACATGGGAAGTTAAAGAGGGAGTTACGCAAATTTTCATGTTGGGTATGCTCAAAGTGCCAAGGGCAGTGCTGAGTAGGAGGGATTGGTGGAGGGGGAGCAAAAATGGAAGAGACTGAGATCATAGAGTGGTCAAGGACTCATGGAAGGAGGACAGATATTCAAAGAAAGACACAAACTCTGTGGAGTTTGGAGAACAATAGCAGAAGCAAAGGAAAGAGATAGATTTTTAGCCAGAGAACACCAAGGTCAGGAGACTCAAGGTCCATAAGCCTCACAATAGGAGTGTTAGTGTTGCAGTAGGCACAGACCCCCACCTTTGGAACGAAAATTAATATAAAGATTATAGTGAGAGATTTGAAATGGGTCAGTGGAAGCATGTATAGACAGCTGGGTTTCAGATAAGAGGAGGACGTTAGGGAGAAAAGTACCCAAGTGATGTTCTGCACAAGAAAGATTAGAGTTCAGGCTACGAATGTTAGAATAGTACAGAATCTATTGGGAGGTGCAAGCTTAAAGGCAGAACCATTACTACCACCAGGAGTGTCTGCCCTCAAGCTAATAGTGGAGTCAACAAGTTCCCCGAAGATTCTTCGCACCCCTCTATGCCGGGTACTGGGGGCCATAAGCTGTAGACCTTCCATAAATAATAGCAAATATGAGGAAAAAAAGAGAGGAAAAAGAGACATGTGTGGGGAGTGTTGTGACTTGTCAAATTTAATGGAATAGCAAGAGATGTGTAATAAATACACCAGAAAATTCAGTGAAGTTGTAGGCATGAGGAAAGAACCGTCCTGAAGGAAGACTCAACCCGAAACTGTCTGGACCAGTCCTAGTTGTATCCTAATACCTTCAGTCGTAGTATTTTAATGGGTGGCTGGTGCCATGGCCAACCTACTGTTAATAGGACAGTTACAATTAGAAAAAAGACAAAGAGAAAAACAAAGAAAATTTGGTGCTACTTTGGCTTGTTATCTACAAGGAAAAATTATCTACACCATACTCTGGCTTGTTATCTACAAGAATAAATTATCTTCACCATACAAATTTTATTCTGGAATGATATCTACATGGTAAAACATAACATATTCAAATAAGCACATTACCATATATGAAAACATGAATAATTATTACCCCGACCGGGACTTTAACTTAGGGCATGTAGTTGGTAGCGCATTGGTACAGTAATTATGTGTCCTAGGTTCAAGTCTCGGTCGGGGTAAAAATTATTCATAATAACATATATAACATAGAGAAAATGTAATCAAAATATAAAAAAATTTTCTATTAATTATATTTTAGCAATGAACAGCACGTACATGGGCTAAAAATACTAAATAAGAGGTTTGCAGCTACTTTTCTCATCATCCACCAACAAAAGTAGTCTAGTTGCGACTGAAATTTTCTTTGATTGCAGCTTCTCATTGATTTCTAAACTGTATACTAATTTTTGCATCAATCCAGGATCTTTCAATTCCTTGTGTATGTGCTCCAGTGTTAGGATCGGCGTAATATTGCTGATGATTTACGGAAAAATGACAAAAACTGAGTTGCTTTAAATTTAGTGTAAGGTGGCCATTCACCGGAATGGATTAATGAGCCTTCCGCAACTTCTCTCTGAATAATTGGTTGAAGTGTCTCATGGTCTCTTCTTTAGAAAGGTAAAGGACGGGCCTATCTTTGGAATCTAGGTAACAAGCATATCTTTGGAAATTAGGTAACAAACTAGCTTTCTTGTTGTAAATCACAATATAAACTGTAGATCGCATACCAAAGTAGATTTATGACAAGTAAATAAAAATATAAAGTGTAGATGGCATACCAAAGTAGATTCGTGACATGTAGATAATAAGCCAAAGTAGCACCAAATATTTTATATATATTTTGGAGAATGAGAGAAACCAAAAGGATAGCACAATTACAACAATAAAAATGCATTTTAAAGACACGCATCATTGTAAAGGCATTGCCTCTCAACCTGAACCTGATAAGATTGTATTTAAGGCTATGAGTTTGGTAATTTTGTAAATAAATTCAATATAATTCCTTCAGATAACCAAATACATAAACAAATAAATAAATAAACCCATTAACTTTATATATACGAAAACAACAGTGCTGCTAGCTTTGTCTTCGTCCACCACCCTCACAAACTGTTCAGCGCGCGAATTTGTAATTACCACACAAGACAGGTAGGTAAAAAAAAAGTGATTTATCAATAATTTATTAATAATTCATGGGCCTCTGTCATAATGGCAGAACATTGTAACTTGGCGAAAACGAAACCTAGGACTCCCTGTATTTAAAAATTTAAAATGTAGGTCATGTAAATTTTTTTATATAGACGCTCCCCTATTTACTTACTGAGTTATGAACATTCAGTAGTCTCCGTGGCAAAATGGTAGCGTCTTGCCAAAACAAGTCCTTCGTAAGAAGGCAACCGTCCTAGCCCTTAGTAGAAAAGGGAGTTCGTGACGTAAAACCGAATCCATGAGTTATGAACATTCGCAGATACGTATGTATTACTGTAATCTACAGTATTATTACATTATCATTACTGCATTAAAATTTATTAATACTGTAAAGATTATCTGATATGTAGTAGTTACGTGTTTTAGACTAAGTTCTGTACAGTACTTCAAATGTATGTACTATAAAGCATTTTTTTTTTACCTAAACACAACATACTTATGAACAGACTCCTGGAACCTAACTCCCTTGAAAGTAGGGGAGTGTATATACTGCATTTAGTTATAATTATTCATTGAAAATATTCAACAGATTCTTACAACGCCACCCATATCAGGCCCTAATATTTTAGAATGTTTAGATTAAGCTACATAAAATATTTGTTTGTTTACTTATAAAGAGTCATTAATTAGTACTTTTTGAGACGATAAATTTCTCTTATTTTCTGTAAATCAATGGCAGAGATCCTCATTTTAAATGTAAGTTACTACATACGAATACTGATGACGTGTATATAACTGCCAATAACATTGAAATAAGGGTGGAGTTAAGCTAGCTTCATTAACAGTATGGCTTTATGTGTGATGTGCTCCTTTGTTATTCTTTTATAAGAATAACGAAGAAAGAGTTGACTTTCTTAGGACTCATGAGGTTTTAACAATAGAAGTTACCAGTCACAATTGCAAATAAGGTAAACTGAATTACTTTTATGATTATTTTTTCACGGAGATGAAAATCATATTTTTCTATGTGTCTTGAATAAAAATTAATTTAAAACTATAGCAAATTACTATTTTAGGGTTATGACTCGTTTTATGAACCCCATCTCTTTCTGAACTAAACTATTTTTTTCTGACAAGTTTCTATGTCTTTTGAATTATTGTAATAATTGTGTTACTCGGAAATTACTATTTTTTGTGGTAAGGCTGACATTAGTGTGCAGCAGTTGGTACTTAAATAACCCATCTATCTAACCTAACCTGCTGGCTAGTACAGTGGAAACGCGCTGGCTTCGCATTCACGAGGTCGAAAGATCGGTCCCCGTCCAAGACCGAGAGTTTAAGCTGTTTACTGGCAGGAACTGCTGTGGGTGGACATCACAGTGGGGGGTTGGGGCTTGTCCTGGCTGACGAATACCCATTGTAAATGGAAATAAAGTTAAAAAAAAAAAAAAAAAAAAAAAAAAAAAAAAAAAAAAAAAAAAAAAATGAAGCCTTGCATACCTTAATACGGTGAATTTGGGTGTTTATATGGCAACACAGTATATTTCAGGAAGTGCAGTAACACTAATATCTCAGGAAGGCTATGGAAGGGGTGCTTAAGACGAATTCCAAGTATTTAGGTTAGGTTAAGTTAGGGTTAAGATTCGTTTCATGCATCCCTTCCATAGCCTCCTAAGTGCGACTAGTGCTGATGTAAAACCACCCAAATTTGCGCTATGAAGGTATATAAGGATTCAAACTGAGTTAGGTTAGGTTAGCTGGGTTAGGCTAGCCTAGGCTTGGTTAGGATACATAAATTAGGATCTTTAAGTATCCAATGCTGTCAACTAATGTCGGCCCTAACACAATATGTAGCAATTTCCTACATAAATAAGAATCAGCTTTATTAAAACACATTCAATCCCATAAAAAAAAAATTCAAGTCCAAAAATTGAAGGGGTGCATAATAGAATCTTAAGCTAAATTAGATTAGGTTTAATATGTTATATATTTCTGCTTCCAAGGTCTCATTAAAACCCATGGGAAAAAGGAAAAATATAATACTCCAAATTAAGTCGCGTGGAAAAAGTAAAAATTTACGGCAGAATTTTAACAATTACAACACCGAATATTCTTGGATATTCGTTACACGTCTTATCCCTTCACATATGACAAGGCTCGATGAGGGTATTTTTTTTTTTTTTTTGGCCTATCCTGGTGTCAAAAAAAAAAAAAACCAACCCCATCTCAAGCAGCAGCTTCCGTGTTTATGTCGAAAGCTTAAGTATATCCCAGCTTCTCTATTTGGATTCTAATATCTACAGCGTAAATTGTCTAGTACCTAAGTAAAACTTGGTAAAGATACTAACCTTTCGACTGATCGGACATCATTTTGACGTAAGTACTAAGGCATAAACTAGTCAAAACACCAATACAAATTTTGCTTCCAACAAACAACTCGACTTCGTTCTTCTTCTTCAATTTGTAGTAGAGAGAGAGAGAGAGAGAGAGAGCGAGAGCGCTTAGTATAAGTAAGCCTTCTCTACGGCTCCACTTAATATGTATTTCACAAGTAATACCTGTCACTTCACTTCTTTCTATTACTATTTTTATACGAACATCATTAAAAAAAAAAATCAATCACTTGCTGACTATGCCCCATTTCTAAAAATAGCAGAGGTATAGGTTGATGGGAGATTCTCAGTTTTTTCTAATGACCCGCTTATAAGTCACATAATCCCGTTTCTATTAAGGGCTAGTACGAGTGTAAATATGTAAATAGTATACTGCATGTTAGGTACGAGACATTTCGGTTGAATACGATGGAGCGGGAGATTCTCGTTCTATTCGTGTATATATATATATATATATATATATATATATATATATATATATATATATATATATATATATATATATATATATATATATATATATATATATATATATATATATATATATATATATATATATATATATATTTTTTTTTTTTTTTTTTTTTTTTTTTTTTTTTTTTTTTAAGAGTGTGACACCGGGATAGGCAGAAACTGCCCTCATCAACAAAGGCCCGGTCACGAGAAAATACCAAGACGAAGGAAAAGAAAAAGTTAAGGGCAAGGCAGAGATGAGGTAATGTCACACAAAGGAAAACGACAGACAGAAAAAAACAGTCAAAGTAAAGAGGACCCAGAGATATGGAGGACTAGGCTCTGAGATGACGATAGATCTGCTTTTTGAAGGATGAAAGGTCATAAGAACTAGGAAAGACAGAAGGAGGAAGAGAGTTCCAGAGTCTGGAGGTAGATGGGAAGAAGCAGTCGCTGCACCGACCAATCCGCGAGCTACAAATCTCGACACAGTACCTGTGAGATGAGGCCGCTTTGCGAGTGTTACTCGGCCTTGGCAGTGGAGGAGGGATGCAACTCGCCAACTCATCAGAGCTGCGATGGGAGTAGTAGCGATAGAAAAGCAAAATGGAAGATACCTTACGGCGAAGAGAGAGAGAATCCAGGTTAGAAGTAAGAGAAGGATCATTAATGTGTCTGACTGCCTTAGATTGAACCCTATCAAGAAGATAAGTAAAGGAAGAAGCACCCCAGATGTGTGAGCAGTATTCTAAGCAGGGGCGGATAAGACCTTTGTAAATTTTAAGTAACTGCAATGAGGAAAAGTAATATCGAAAACGAAACAAAACCCCGAATTTTTTGGATGAAGATTTAGAAATTTGGATTATGTGATTATTCCAAGACAAGTTAGAGGCTACATGGATTCCTAATATATTGATAGAGTTAAGAGGGTAAATTTCATTAGTTTCGAATACAATAGGGTTATCAGGAGGAGAAGAAGATAAAGAGATAGCCAGAAACTGTGTCTTGGAGGCATTGAATTTAACTAAATTTTAAGTGCCCCATTCAGATACTCTCTGCAAATCGGAGATAAGAGTAGAAGAAAGAGTGATACGAGATTGATTACGAGTAACAGATGAAGGTTGTGAAGAAAAGGCAGAGGAAAAGTGAAGGGTAGAATCATCGGCAAAGGCATATATATATATATATATATATATATATATATATATATATATATATATATATATATATATATATATATATATATATATATATATATATATATATATATATATATATATATATATATATATATATATATATATATATATATATATATATATATATATATATATATATATATATATATATATATATATATATATATATATATATATATATATATATATATATATATATATATATATATATATATATATATATATATATATATATATATATATATATATATATATATATATATATATATATATATATATATATATATATATATATATATATATATATATATATATATATATATATATATATATATATATATATATATATATATATATATATATATATATATATATATATATATATATATATATATATATATATATATATATATATATATATATATATGTATATATATATATATATATATATATATATATATATATATATATATATATATATATATATATATATATATATATATATATATATATATATATATATATATATATATATATATATATATATATATATATATATATATATATATATATATATATATATATATATATATATATATATATATATATATATATATATATATATATATATATATATATATATATATATATATATATATATATATATATATATATATATATATATATATATATATATATATATATATATATATATATATATATATATATATATATATATATATATATATATATATATATATATATATATATATATATATATATATATATATATATATATATATATATATATATATATATATATATATATATATATATATATATATATATATATATATATATATAT
The DNA here is from genome assembly GCA_037179515.1 of Halocaridina rubra. Lineage (NCBI taxonomy): Eukaryota > Metazoa > Arthropoda > Malacostraca > Decapoda > Atyidae > Halocaridina > Halocaridina rubra. The sequence goes on from JAXCGZ010009646.1 coordinate 31,485, forward strand.
ATATATATATATATATATATATATATATATATATATATATATATATATATATATATATATATATATATATATATATATATATATATATATATATATATATATATATATATATATATATATATATATATATATATATATATATATATATATATATATATATATATATATATATATATATATATATATATATATATATATATATATATATATATATATATATATATATATATATATATATATATATATATATATATATATATATATATATATATATATATATATATATATATATATATATATATATATATATATATATATATATATATATATATATATATATATATATATATATATATATATATATATATATATATATATATATATATATATATATATATATATATATATATATATATATATATATATATATATATATATATATATATATATATATATATATATATATATATATATATATATATATATATATATATATATATATATATATATATATATATATATATATATATATATATATATATATATATATATATATATATCTATACATATATATATATATATATATATATATATATATATATATATATATATATATATATATATATATATATATATATATATATATATATATATATATATATATATATATATATATATATATATATATATATATATATATATATATATATATATATATATATATATATATATATATATATATATATATATATATATATATATATATATATATATATATATATATATATATATATATATATATATATCTATATCATATCTATCTATCTATCTATCTATCTATATATATATCTATATATATATATATATATATATATATATATATATATATATATATATATATATATATATATATATATATATATATATATATATATATATATATATATATATATATATATATATATATATATATATATATATATATATATATATATACTATATCTATATCTATATCT
>JAXCGZ010009646.1:35000-90000 GCA_037179515.1 Halocaridina rubra
TATAGTTTCGTTTATTGTAAAGTAAGTACATGAATGTATACTTTTACACTTACTATGTATAGCTATTAGTTTCTTTCATGTATACACGTATATTCGTATGTATAATGTGTTGTTTATTAGGGAGGCTGGCCTAAGTTGGCTAAGTTGGCTGATGAAGATATTTATAGTGATGTACTGGAGAACATTGGCATTGTTATTGGTGCCTTACAGTTTAGTCAGTTTGTTAGTGGTATTAACAAGTGGGATGTCTATAGTTTGATGGAAACGCCAGGTGGTGTCATTTTGTATGGCCATATTCCTTGTGATACTCAACATGGATCCAGTAGAGTACAAAACCAACTTGTTATGCGAGTAGGAACACAGTTATTGCCTACTACAACACAAGAGTTGATTGATGAGGCCAAAAAGCCAGTTAATAAGTTGTTGAGTGAAGAGGCCATAGAGCCTGTTAATAAGTTGTTGAGTGAAGAGGCCATAGATCCTGTTAATAAGTTGTTGATTGAAGAGGCCATAGAGCCTGTTAATAAGTTGCTGATTGAGAAGGCCATAGAGCCTGTTAATAAGGTGTGGGAGCCAGAGAGTATTGGAGTAAAGCAAGAAGTGCATTACGAAGATAAAACTGCACTTAGAAGTTTTACAGATTCTGTTCCCTTGAAGCCTATCCACACTCCTCTCCTACACAATTTTCAGAGTTCCTTTGGACAAATGAAGTCTCTAATAGAACAGTTGGAGGAAATATTGGAGAATGTTCATGTGGGTAATTTGTTGGATACTTGTACCAGTGAAGAGAAACAGTTTGATATATGCAATACTGCAGATGTAGAGTGGGAAAAGGCCAAAATATCACTGCAAGCATTGAATTCCAACAATGCAAGACTTCAAACGGTACTGGATCAGCGCCTTTCTGAAAATTCTAGATCTCCTAAAGTATCAATCTTTAGTTTAATCTGGAATGTTAATACAGACAAGTTGTCTTTGGAAGGTCTGAAGGCTAGAGAAGATGTGTTGACCAAACATAAACTTCTGTCACTGGTGGGTATATTTTTGGACCCCTTAGGTCTAATATCACCCTTACTAAGAAGAGGAAAAATTTTTATTCAGAGAGCTTGGTCTGAAAAGCTCTCATGGGAATATCTTTTGTCAGAAGTATACGAAAAGGAATCATCAAATTATGAAAGATTTGAACGTCAAGCTGCCCAAAGGGTTAAAGAATTGTGGGCACGCTTAATCATTGATGATAAATTGTAGTACTGATGGGGAGACCCCCCAATTTTTCTTTTTTGGAGGGGCCCAGGATGTCTTGAATATATTTCAAGACAGTTTATTTCTACGTACATTATGTAAGTGTTATTTTGCATATAGTTTCGTTTATTGTAAAGTAAGTACATGAATGTATACTTTTGCACTTAGTATGTATACCTATTAATTTCTATCATGTATACACGTATATTCGTATGTATAATGTGTAGTTTATCAGGGAGGCTGGCCGTAGAAGACTTGGAGAAAGGAATGTTAGTCACTAATGGATTTTAGCCATTAACCCTTCACCTCCTTGATAACGCTTATTGCCTCGCCTGTTTTAAACAAAGAAACGTTGTAAGCAAGGGCCCTAACAAACGAGGGGAGTTTTGTAAGACTTTCTTACAAGAAGTTAGTTGCTGTCGTGAGATGCTACGAGGCACTCATTTTTACTGTGTTTATTGACAGTATTTATAAGTTTATTCTTAGTTGTTCTCGTGGGGTGTTACGAGACACTCAAGTAGAAGAACGTGATAGAGGTCCGTGGATCAGAAGATACGTTTTTGATTCGGAGTCCCGTGATTGCTGACGACATCAGGGTTATCCGGATAGATAAGTACAGATTTATTTTATTTCTAACAATATTTAAAACTACGTGTGAGGGACAGAATAAGCTCATTTAAATGAACACTCGTAGATAGAATGTATGTTAGAAAATTTATTATTCTGTATGAGGAAGTTGTAATTTAAGGTGAGGAGAGTTTATTTAAATATTCAGATATCAGCAGTTCATAAAACCCCTTATAAATTATTTGCATGTATGTCTATGCATGTAATATTTATTGTATTCTATTGGTAGAGGATTTAATTTTGAGATCGTGGTAGGCCTCTACTGAAGCCGTGTCAGGATTTCCGAATTTAGGGGGTTATAAGATCGAAGGTTAATAGCACAGGAAATCCTCCACACACACACACACACACACACACACACACACACACACACACACACACACACACACACACACATATATATATATATATATATATATATATATATATATATATATATATATATATATATATATATATATATATATATACATATATATATATATATATATATATATATATATATATATATATATATATATATATATATATATATATATATATATATATATATATATATATATATATATATATATATATATATATATATATATATATATATATATATATATATATATATATATATATATATATATATATATATATATATATATATATATATATATATATATATATATATATATATATATTAATAACAATGCCATGTTAACATAAAGTCTAAAATGGTAGGAGAAGCCCATTAAATAAAACAAAGAAAATATATATATTTAGAGTACTTATTAATTTCGTGACCTAAACTGGTCACGAAATTAATAAGTACTTTTAATATATATATTTTCGTTATTTTATTTAATGGGCTTTTCCTACCATATATATATATATATATATATATATATATATATATATATATATATATATATATATATATATATATATATATATATATATATATATATATATATATATAACCAAGCAAGCACATAGTGCTTGCTTGGTTATTGTATGACCCGAATGAGATTGGGAATTGAATTAAATGCTAAAATGAAGCCATGAGTGAGGTTGGGGAATCTGTAATATGAACATAGTGGCATTCAGATAGAATGCGTTCATCCCTAAGTATAGCAGATATAAGCTATAAGGTTGGATTCCTTTTATACCTTCTGTGGTGTGTAGTTGGTAGCGCTTTGACTTAGTAATTATAAGTCCTAGGTTCGAGTCCCGGTCGGGGTAAAAAATGATTCATATATATATATATATATATATATATATATATATATATATATATATATATATATATATATATATATATATATATATATATATATATATATATATATATATATATATATATATATATATATATATATATATATATATATATATATATATATATATATATATATATATATATATATATATATATATATATATATATATATATATATATATACTGTGTATATATATATATATATATATATATATATATATATATATATATATATATATATATATATATATATATATATATATATATATATATATATATATATATATATATATATATATATATATATATATATATATATATATATATATACTGTGTGTGTATATATATATATATATATATATATATATATATATATATATATATATATATATATATATATATATATATACTGTGTGTGTATATATATATATATATATATATATATATATATATATATATATATATATATATATATATATATATATATATATATATATATATATATATATATATATATATATATATATATATATATATATATATATTTATATATATATATATATATATATATATATATATATATATATATATATATATACATATATATATATATATATATATATATATATATATATATATATATATATATATATATATATATATATATATATATATATATATATATATATATATATATATATATATATATATGCAAAATAACCTGTTATATCACAGAACAATATGAAGTATAAAAAGGCCCATAAACAAAACACAAAAAGAAGCGAAGATGTACTATATATTACGACTGGACTCCAGTTGTAATATATAGTACATCTTAGCTTCTTTTTGTGTTTTATTTATGGGTCCTTTTTGCTTCATATATATATATATATGTTTTCACATATGTAATGTGCTATTTGATTATTTCATGGCCCAAATGAGATTGGGAATCGAATTAAATGCTAAAATGAAGCCACGAGTGAGGTTGGGGAATCTGTAATATGAACATAGTGGCATTCAGTTAGAATGCGTTCATTCCTATGTATAGCAGATATAAGCTATAAGGTTGGGTTCCTTTTAACCTTCTGTGGTGTAGTGGTAGCGCCTTGACTTAGTAATCATAAGTCCTAGGTTCGAGTCCCGGTCGGGGTAAAAAAATGATTCATGTTTTCACATATGTAATGTGCTATTTGATTATTTCATGGCCCAAATGAGATTGGGAATCGAATTAAATGCTAAAATGAAGCCACGAGTGAGGTTGGGGAATCTGTAATATGAACATAGTGGCATTCAGTTAGAATGCGTTCATTCCTATGTATAGCAGATATAAGCTATAAGGTTGGGTTCCTTTTAACCTTCTGTGGTGTAGTGGTAGCGCCTTGACTTAGTAATCATAAGTCCTAGGTTCGAGTCCCGGTCGGGGTAAAAAAATGATTCATGTTTTCACATATGTAATGTGCTATTTGATTATTTCATGGCCCAAATGAGATTGGGAATCGAATTAAATGCTAAAATGAAGCCACGAGTGAGGTTGGGGAATCTGTAATATGAACATAGTGGCATTCAGTTAGAATGCGTTCATTCCTATGTATAGCAGATATAAGCTATAAGGTTGGGTTCCTTTTAACCTTCTGTGGTGTAGTGGTAGCGCCTTGACTTAGTAATCATAAGTCCTAGGTTCGAGTCCCGGTCGGGGTAAAAAAATGATTCATGTTTTCACATATGTAATGTGCTATTTGATTATATATATATATATATATATATATATATATATATATATATATATATATATATATATATATATTATTTTTCTTACTAGAATATCTGAATTTTACAGGTTTACACATTACAAAGAGGTATAATGTGGGCGATAAAACATTTTATTTTCAATGTTTACATCAGATAATTATAGTGCATTTATGGCATAATCCATGTGATATTTTAATCAACATTTCATTTCAATAGGCCTACATTTTATCATACCAAACTGTGTGTGTGATTACTAATTATGATTACCTAATTGTGTTTACGGGAAAGAGCCCAAAGCTCGTATCTTCCCGTCTCCTGATCGGTTCCATTTTATACTTAGTGATACTTATCATACCTGTCCTTAAAACTATGGATTGAGATAGCATTAACTACCTCCTCGCTTAGCCAATTCCAATTATCAACTACTCTTACACTGAAAAAGTATTTCTTTCCATCCTGCAAAAATGTTTTCTTATGAAGCTTCAAACTATGACCTCTAGTTCTAGAGCCAGCCATATCAAAATATCGATCCCTATCCACTCTATCATAACCATGAAGGAATTTAAAGACTGTCATGATATCCCCCCTCAATCTTCTAGATTCGAGTGATGGTAAGTCTAATTCCCTCAGCCTCTCATCATAACTGAGATTGTGTATTTCTGGCTCCAGTTTCGTGGCATGTCTTTGAACTTTTTCAAGCTTAGCTATGTGCTTTTTCAAGTGCGGATTCCAAAAGGGGGCTGCATATTCAAGTTTTGGCCTCACATAGGTTACATAAATATTTCTGAACATTTCCTTGTCCATGTGCCTGAAGGTTACCCTTACATTTGATAAGAAGACATATGCTGCCCTTACTATGCCATTTATATGTATTTCTAGAGTCAAATCTGCCAGTATGTTTACTCCTAGATCTCTCTCATTTTCTGTCTCTTGAAGTTGTACTCCTGCCACCGAGTAGTCAAACTTGGGCCTTCATGTATTTTTTTTAAGAGTATGACACCGGGACAGGCAAGAAACTGCCCTCATCAATAAAGTCCCGGGCACGAGAAAATACCAAGACCAAGGAAATGAAAAAAGTTAAGGGCAAGGCAGAGATGAAAGGAAAACGACAGACAGAAAAAAAAACCGCCAAAGTACAGAGTACCCAGAGATATGGAGGACTAGGCTTTGAGATGACGATAGATCTGCTTTTTGAAGGATGAAAGGTCATAACAATTAGAAAAGACAGAAGGAGGAAGAGAGTTTCAGACCCATTCTCATTACCTTACATTTTGAAATGTTGAATTTCATAAGCCAATTTTCTGACCACTCATGAAGACTATTTAGATCTTCCTGAATGTCTCTACCATTCTTAGCATTTCTTACTTTCTTCACAATCTTTGCATCATCTGTAAACATATACATAAATGAATTTACAGACTCTGGTAGGTTATTTACATATTCAAGGAACAAACGTGGCCCTAAAACTGAACCCTGTGGAACTCCACTACGAACTCCTCTAAATTCAGACACTGACTGTCTTACTCTAACCCTCTGTTCCCTTCCTTCTAAGTAAGTTTTTATCCTTTCCAAGACATTTCCACCTTCTGTAGCCATTGCTTGCAGCTTCTTAAAAAGCCTCCCATGTGGAACAGTGTTAAATGCTCTTTGGAAGTCTAGGAATATGCAATCTGCCTAGTCCTCTCTTTCCTGTAAGATTCGGCTTACCTCATCATAAAATTCTAATAAGTTTGTTACTGTTGATCTACCTTCTCTGAAGTTATGTTGTCTCACTACCAAAAAGTTGAAGGAATCCAAGTGAAGAGAGATATGTTTCCTCTGTGGTTTCTCCATAACTTTGCAAACTATGCTGGTCAAAGGAAACTGGTCTATAGTTTAGAGCTGTATCCCTCCTTCCCTTTTTGAAGATAGGTATCATGTTTACTTATTTTCAGCATCTTATAATCTCCCCTGACTCCAGTGACTTTTTTAATATGATACTAGTGCCACTGATATTGAGTTTGCGTATATTTTAAGTACATGACGAGTATATCATCAGGAGCTGTAGCTTTATGGACATTTAACTCCATCAGCTCTTTGTATACCTCTATGGCTGAAAAGTTGTTGTTCTCTAATACCGGCCCATAAGCTTCTATCTCTGCAATCTGAGGGAGTGGGGAATTTTCTACTATAAATACTGACTTAAACTCCCTGTTCTATTCTCTGCAGATCTCTTCATCCATCTCAGTGATGTTTCCAACTGCTCTCTTGAGCCTTAGAACCTATTCTTTTACCGTCAGTATTCCTCTCATAAAGCTGTGGAAAAGCTTGGTATTTTCTTTAGCCTTCCTGGTGATGTCCCTTTCATAGTTTCTCTCTGCCTCTTTTCTTTTACTTAGGTAATAATTTCTTGCTCTTTTGTAGATTTTCCAGGCAATTATGATTTTTCTCCTCCTATACCTTTTCCAGCATTTGTCACTCCACTCCTTAGCTCTTTTACACTCATTATCGAACCATTTCTCTCTTGCATGAATCACACTTAGTTTGGTGACAGGTATGCAGCAATCTACTATCTTCCCATATTTCTCACAAAAGATGTCATACGTTTCTTTTGCAGATTTGTTGTAAAATAAGGTTCTCCAGTCAATAACTGTAAAAAGCTCATTCATTTTGATGCAATCTCCTTTTGGATAGCACCTCCTCATGTCCCCAGTGCCTCTGCTCTCAGGCAGAACATCTACAATGATATAATCCATCAACAAAGAATATGGTAACTCTTTCCAATTGGTGGTTCATATTAATTCTTTTCAATTACCAACACGTTATCTGTGAATACTAGATCAAGTAGTAATGGCTCATCCCCACCCCTGGCCATTGTTTGTTCCAGTGCATGTTAGTGTAGGAAATTCCCTTGTACGCAATATATGAATCTTGCCCCAAATGAGTTCTCACCACTGTGTGGGTCAAGATTTATCCAAGCTATCTCTTTATGATTAAAATCTCCCATAATCAAAATTCTACATTTTTTCTCTCGTGCCATGTTAACAACTGAGTTTATGACTTCAATAGTACCTATATGACTTTCCTCATAAACTTCTAGCCTATTTTGGTTCCTTGGTGGGTTACATACAACAGTTACTTTAATGCTCTCTGACCCAGTATTTATGCGAGCAACAAGAAATTCCTTTAACTCACTTTCTATAGCCAAGTTTATTTCTTCAACCTGAATCCTTTCACTTATGAGCAGTGCTATCCCTCCCTCAGTCGTCTCAGATCTTTCAACCCTTAATATTCTGAAGCCATTAGGAATAACTGTGACACAGTTTATGTCCTCACTCAACTTAGTGTCTGTAACTGCTACTATATCTGCCTTACTGTTGTGAATCCTGTCATTTAATTCTACTGCCTTACCAGTTAATCAATCAGCATTTGTGTATAATAATCTTAATGAGGCCCCATCCCCTGATCTTCTTTCATTATCTTCTTTATCTCCCCTTTGTCTGGAAGAACCCTGAAATGGACATTTTTCTTCTCTTCTTCATTTCTTTCCTCATTTAACCTTCTTGCCTCTTGCGACAAGTCTTTTATCTTTTCCATCTCTTCCTGTGTTCTGTATCGTCAAATGAACACTTCTCTGAATTCTTGAAGGTCTTTTAGACTTTTTTTCTCATCAGTATTTCTCTACATGTTTCCCCTTTGTCAAAGATTACTTTTGTTGATCTCTGCTTTCCCTCCCTCGAATATTTGCCTAGTTGGTGAATGTTTGCAATATCCTCAGAACCACAAACTACTCCAAGCTTTCTTATCAGGTCCACAACCCTAGCTTTATTTTCTTCAAGTCCCCAGTGCCATGTTGGCTCCAGGGATTCAATTATTCCTGAGATTACTACTGTCTTCTCTTTATCAAGTGCCTGTTTAATCAGTGGATTTGCCCTTTCCATCACAACGTCTTTCATTTTTCTTATCACTGTCATTTTATAGTCAACTGTTTGTATGTTTACCAGTGTCACCACCTTCACAGCCTCTTTTACTGCCACATTCCCCTTTAGCGCATCAGCAAAGGAACTTTTCATGGCATCATGTTCCTTATTCAGGTCCTGATATTTTTTTCTAAACTGTTCGATATTTTCCTCAATCTGGACATTCCAAGCTGCAATCTTGTCTTTCGCAGAAGAGAGCAGTGAATTAGCATTTAATTAATTTAGGTTGACATTCAGCTGTTTGTTGCTATCCTCTTACTTAGAAATTCTGGTTTCTAGTTCACTCTTTCCTCCTTCCAGCTTGTTTTTTTATTCATTTTTCTAGTTCTTTTCTCTCCTGCCCTTGTGCTTTATTTGCTTCCTCCAAATATCTTCCTGAGTGTTTCATTCACTTTAATTTCTCTATCCATACTCCGAATTTTATCATCAAGGCCTCTAAATCCTTGATTTTCTTTTTTAATCTCCTAATAGCTACTTCTCCTCCTTTTGCTACATCCCATGGAGATTCTCTATTATCCCTCCCCAACTAATGGGTGGAGGGTTGGTGGGACTGAGATGGCCTCATTTTCATGTTTTCACTTTCACAGAATATAGAAAGAAGATGAGAAATAGAAAAAAGGAGAGAAAAGGTTTCATTTAAGCTTCACACAGAATTTCTATATCTTCATATAAGTACTATTTAGTTACTCAGTTTATCTCTTTTCTGGTAACACCCATCCTAACTTAAAATTTGACTTTGGTAATTTGAGGGGAAAAAATGCAAAACATAAGTCTACTTGAAGGTTTTAAAGTTGAAATTGTATCTGAGGAGACACCCACCTGTTTGTGCTGCATAATTTTTTTTAACTGATAAACTCACTTGCTAACCAGACTTCATATTTAACTCAATATATACATAACAAAGAATAATAAAAGAAAAAGCTATAAGAAAAAAAAAGAAAAAAATAAGACAACTGTGCTACTTGACAACTTAAGTCGGTACTGTTGACAGGTGTAGTTTTGGTATTTATTTAATTATTTAATTATTTCGTGCATCAAACCACTTATCAAGTTACTATAAATGGGACGGATAGTGATTTTCACAATATATGGAACCACAGGATCAGGTAAACGGCTATAAGAACTCTCCCCAATTTACAGAAAAACTTTGATAATGTGATGTGATGGCTTCACCTCTGGCAACTCTTCTAAGCTTCCTTCAAGTCAGGACAGGACAGCCTCTTCTCTTTCCCCTCTGGAAAGTGTTCTGAATTTTTTTCTTTAATATTTTTGACAGTCTCGTTAACTACAAATATAATTTTTTTACTCACAATACTCTGCAGGATCTCTTATTTAGGGAAATTTTGTTTACATTTTATACTTAAGTCTTTGTCACTCAAAAATACAAGGAAAAATTTAAGAAATACTGAATGTGTGTGTTCTAATGCCCGTCATGTGTGTGTGTGTGGTGTGTGTGTGTGTGTGTAATTACCTAATTGTGATGATCTAATTGTGCTTACGGGAAAGAGCCCAAAACTCGTATCTTTCCGTCTCCTGATCGATTCCATTTTGTACTTGGTGATACTTATACCTGTCCTTAAAACTATGGATTGAGTTAGCATTAACTACCTCCTCGCTTAGTGAATTCCAAATATCAACTACTCTTACACTAAAAAAGTACTTCCTTACATCCTGCAAAAACGTTTTTTTTTTTTTATGAAGCTTTAAACTATGACCTCTAGTTTTAGAGCCAGCCATATCAATATATCGATCCCTCTCCACTCTATCATAACCATGAAGAAATTTAAAAACTGTCACCGTATCCCCCCTAAATCTTCTAGATTCGAGTGATGGTAAGTCTAATTCCCTCAGCCTCTCATCATAACTGAGATTGCATATTTCTGGCTCCAGTTTCGTGGCATGTCTTTGAACTTTTTCAAGCTTAGCTATGTGCTTTTTCAAGTGCGGATTCCAAAAGGGGGCTGCATACTCAAGTTTTGGCCTCACATAGGTTACATAACTATTTCTGAACATTTCCTTGTCTATGTGCCTGAAGGCTACCTTTACATTTGATAAGAAGACATATGCTGCCCTTACTATGCCATTTATATGTATTTCTGGAGACAAATCTGCCAGTATGTTTACTCCTAGATCTCTCTCATTTTCTGTTTCTTGAAGTTGTACTCCTGCCACCGAGTAGCCAAACTTGGGCCTTCTCGCACTTGTACCCATCCTCATTACCTTACAATTTGAAGAATTGAATTTCATTAGCCACTTTTCTGATCACTCATGGGGACTATATAGATCTTCCTGAATTTCTCTACCATTGCTCTCTTTCTTACTTTCTTCACAATATTTGCATCATCTCCAAACATATTCATGTGATTACCTAATTGTGATTACCTAATTGTGTTTACGGGAAAGAGCCCAAAGCTCGTATCTTCCCGTCTCCTGATCGGTTCCATTTTGTACTTTGTGATACTTATCATACCTGTCCTTAAAACTATGGATTGAGATAGCATTAACTACCTCCTCGCTTAGCGAATTCCAATTATCAACTACTCTTACACTGAAAAAGTATTTCCTTACATCCTGCAAAGAAGTTTTCTTACGAAGCTTCAAACTATGACCTCTAGTTCTAGAGCCAGCTATATCAAAATATCGATCCCTATCCACTCTATCATAACCATGAAGGAATTTAAAGACTGTCACCATATCCCCCCTTACTCTTCTAGCTTCGAGTAATGGTAAGTCTAATTCCCTCAGCCTCTCATCATAACTGAGATTGCGTATTTCTGGCACCAGCTTCGTGGCATGTCTTTGAACTTTTTCAAGCTTAGCTATGTGCTTTTTCAAGTGCGGATTCCAAAAGGGGGCTGCATATTCAAGTTTTGGCCTCACATAGGTTACATAAATATTTCTGAACATTTCCTTGTCCATGTACCCTTACATTTGATAAGAGTGCATATGCTGCCCTTACTTTGCCATTTATATGTATTTCTGGAGACAAATCTGCAAATATGTTTACTCCTAGATCTCTCTCATTTTCTGTCTCTTGAAGTTGTACTCCAGCCACCGAGTAGTCAATCTTGGGCCTTCTTGCACTTGTACCCATTCTCATTACCTTACATTTTGAAGAATTGAATTTCATTAGCCACTTTTCTGACCACTCATGCAGATTACTTAGATCCTCCTGAAGTTCTCTACCATTGTTCTCGTTTTTTACTTTCTTCACAATCTTTGCATCATCTGCAAACATATTCATGAATGAATTTACAGACTCTGGTAGGTCATTTACATATACAAGGAACAAAAGTGGCCCAAAACCTGAACCCTGTGGAATTCCACTACTAACTCTTCTCCATTCAGACACTGAGTGTCTGACTCTAACCCTCTGTTCCCTTCCTTCTAAGTAAGTTTTTATCCATTCTAAAACATTTCCACCTATTCTAGATATCGATTGCAGCTTCCTAATAAGTCTCCCATGTGGAACAGTGTCAAACGCTTTCTGGAAGTCTAGGAATATGCAATTTGCCCAGCCCTCTCTTTCCTGTAAGATTCGGCTTACCTCATCATAAAATTCTAATAAGTTTGTTACTGTTGATCTACCTTCTCTGAAGCCATGTTGCCTCACTGACAAAAAGTTGAAGGATTCCAAGTGAAGAGAGATATGTTTCCTTAGTAGTTTCTCCATAACTTTGCAAACTATGCTGGTCAAGGAAACTGGTCTATAGTTCAGAGCCGTATCCCTCCTTCCCTTTTTGAAGATAGGTATCACATTTGCTTGTCTCCAGCATCTTGGAATCTTCCCTGACTCCAGTGACTTTTTAAATATGATACTTAGTGCCACTGATATTGAGTTTGCGCATTTTTTAAGCACATGAGGGGATATGTCATCAGGACCTGTAGCTTTATGAACATCTAAATCCATCAGCCCTTTGCATACCTCTGTGGCTGTAAGGTTGATGTTCTCTAATACCGGCCCTTGAGCTTCTATCACTGCAATCTGAGGGGGTGGGGTATTTTCTACTGTAAATACTGACTGAAACTCCTTGTTCAATTCTTTGCAGATCTCTTCATTCTTCTCAGTGATGCTTCCATCCGCTCTCTTTAGCCTTAAAACCTGTTCTTTTACCTTCAGTTTTCCTCTGATAAAGCTGTGGAAAAGCTTGGGATTTTCTTTAGCCTTCCTGGTGATGTCCCTCTCATAGTCTCTCTCTGCCTCTCTCCTTTTACTTTGGTAGTCATTTCTTGCTCTTTTGTAGGTTTGCCAGGCATTTATGTTTTTTCTCCTCCTATACCTTTTCCAGCATTTGACACTCCACTCCTTAGCTCTTTTACACCCATTATCGAACCATTTCTCTCTGGCATGAATTACACCTACTTTGGTGACAGGTATGCAGCAATCTACTATCTTCCCATATTTCTCACAAAAGATGTCATACATTTCTTGTACAGATTTGTTGTAAAATAAGGTTCTCCAGTCAATAACTGTAAAAAGCTCATTCATTTTGATGTAATCTCCTTTCGGATAGTTCCTCCTCATGTCCTCAGTGCCTCTATTCTCAGGAAGAATATCTTCAATGATATACTCCATCAACAACACACAGTGGTCACTCTTTCCAATTGGTGGTTCATACTCAATATTTTCAATATCCAACACATTATATGTGAACACTAGATCAAGTAGTGATGGCTCATCCCCACCCCTAGCCCTTGTTGGTTCCATTACATGTTGGTGTAGGAAATTCCCTTGTACGCAATCTAGGAATCTTGTCCCGAATGAGTCCTCACCACTGTGTGGGTCAAGATTTATCCAATCTATCTCTTTATGATTAAAGTCTCCCATAATCAAAATCCTACATTTTTTTCCCGTGCCATGTTAACAACTGAGTTTATGACTTCAATAGTACCTATATGACTTTCCTCATAAACTTCAAGCCTATTTTGGTTCCTTGGTGGGTTGTATACAACAGTTATTATAATGCTCTCTGACCCAGTATTTATGCGAGCAACAAGAAATTCCTTGAACTCACTTTCTATAGCCAAGTTTATTTCTTCAACTTGAATCCTTTCACTTATGAGCAGTGCTATCCCTCCACCAGTCCTCTCAGATCTTTCAACCCTTAGTATTCTGAAACCATTAGGAAAAACTGTGACACTGTTTATGTCCTCACTCAACTTAGTCTCTGTAATTCATACTATATCTGCCTTACTGTTGTGAATCCTATCTTTTAATTCTACTGCCTTACCAGCTAATCCATCAGCATTTGTGTATAACAATCTTAATGAGGCCCCATCCCCTGATCTTCTGTCATTATCTTCTTTATCTCCCCTTTGTCAGGAAGAACTCTGAAATGAAAATTTTTCTTCTGTTCTTCATTTCTTTCCTCATTTAACCTTCTTGCCTCTTGCAACAAGTTTTTGATCTTTCCCATCTCTTCCTGTGTTCTGTATCGTCTAATGAACACTTCTTTGAATTCTTGAAGGTCTTTTAGACTTTTTTTTCTCAACAATATTTCCCTACATGTTTCCCCTCTCTCAAAGGTTACTTTTGTTGGTCTCGGCTTTCCTTCCCTCGAATATATACCTAGTTGGTGTATGTTTACAATATCCTCAGGACCACAAACTACTCCAAGCTTTCTTATCAGGTCTACAACCCTAGCTTTATTTTCTTCAAGTCTCCCCTGCCATGTTGGCTCCTGGGATTCACTTATGCCTGAGATTACCACTGTCTTCTCCTCATCAAGTGCCTGTCTGATGAGTGGGTTTGCCCTTTCCATCACAACGTCTTTCATTTTTTCGATTACTGTCTCTTTATAGTCAACTGTTTGTATGTTTTCCAGTGCCACCACCTTTACAGCCTCTTTTGCTGCCACATTCCCCTTTAGTGCATCAGCAAAGGAAGTTTTCATGGCATCATTTTCCATATTCAGCTCCTGGAACTCTTTCCTGTATGAATTTACAGACTCTGGAAGGTCATTTATATATACAAGGAAGAAAAGTGGCTCTAAAACTGAACCCTGTGGAACTCCACTGCAAACTCTTCTCCATTCAGACACTGAATGTCTTGCTCTAACCTTCTGTTCCCTTCCTTCTAGCTAAGTTTTTATCCATTCCAAGACATTTCCACCTATTTTTCGCCATTGCTTGCAGCTTCTTAATAAGTCTCCCATGTGGAACTGTGTTAAATGCTTTCTGGAAGTCTAGGAATATGCAATCTGCCTAGTCCTCTCTTACCTGCAAGATTCGGCTTACCTCATCATAAAATTCTAATAAGTTTGTTACTGTTGATCTACCTTCTCTGAAGCAATGTTGTACCAATGACAAAAAGTTGAAGGAATCCAAATGAAGAGAGGTATGTTTCCTTAGTAGTTTCTCTATAACTTTGCAAACTATGCTGCTCTAGGAAACTGGTCTATAATATAGAGCTGTATTCCTCCTTCCCTTTTTGAAGATAGGTATCACGTTTGCTTGCTTCCAGCATCTTGGAATCTCCCCTGACTCCAGTGACTCTTTAAATATGATACTTAGTGCCACTGATATTGAGTTTGCATATTTTTTAAGTACATGAGGGGATATATCATCAGGATCTGTAGCTATATGAATATCTAACTCCATCAGCGCTTTGTATACCTCTGTGGTTGAAAAGATGATGTTCTCTAATACCGGTCCATGAGCTTCTATCTCTGCAATCTGAGGGAGTGGGGTATTTTCTACTATAAATACTGACTTAAACTCCTTGTTCAATTCTTTGCAGATCTCTTCATTCTTCTCAGTGATGCTTTCATCTGCTCTCTTAAGCCTTAAAACATGTTCCTTTACCTTCAGTTTTCCTCTTATAAAGCTGTGGAAAAGCTTGGTAATTTCTTTAGCCTTCCTGGTGATGTCCCTTTCATAGTCTCTCTCTGTCTCTTTTCTTTTACTTAGGCAATCATTTCTGGCTCTTTTGTAGGTTTGCAAGGCATTTATGATTTTTCTCCTCCTATACCTTTTCCAGCATTTGGCTCTTCACTTCTTAGCTCTTTTACACTCATTATAGGACCATTTCTCTCTGGCATGAAGTACACCTAGTTTGCTGACAGGTATGCAGCAATCTACTATCTTTCCATATTTCTCACAAAAGATGTTGTGCATTTCTTGTACCATTTATTGGAAAATAAGGTCCTCCAGTCAATAACTGCGGAAAGCTCATTCATTTTGATGTAATCTCTTTTTGGATAGTTCCTCCTCATGTCCTCAGTGCCTCTACTCTCAGGCAGAACATCTTCAATGATATACTCCATCAACAACACTGTGGTCACTCTTTCCAATTGAGAGTTCATACTCAATTTTTTCAAAATCCAACAGGTTATCTGTGAATACTAGATCAAGTAGTGGTGGCTCATCCCCACCCCTGGCCCTCGTTGGTTCCAGTGCATGTTGGTGTAGGAAATTCCATTGTAGGCAATCTAGGCATCTTGCCCCAAATGAGTTATCACCACTACGTGGGTCAAGATTTATCCAAGCTATCTCTTTATGATTGAAATCTCCCATAATCAAAATCCTACATAATATCTCTCGTGCCATGTTAACAACTGAGTTTATGACTTCAATAGTACCTATATGACTTTCCTCATAAATTTCTAGCCTATGATGGTTCCTTTGTGGGTTATATACAACATTTACTATAATGCTCTCTGACCCAGTATTTATGCGAGCAGCATGAAATTCCTTTACCTCACTTTCTATAGCCAAGTTTATTTCTTCAACCTGAATCCTTTCACTTATGAGCAGCACTATCCATCCATCAGTCCTCACAGATCTTTCAACCCTTAATATTCTGAAGCCCTTAGGAAAAACTGTTACACTGTTTATGTCCTCACTCAACTTAGTGTCTGTAACTGCTACTATATCTGCATTACTTTTGTGAATCCTATCTTTAAATATTACTGCCTTACCAGTTAATCAATCAGCATTTGTGTATAAAAATCTTAATGAGGCCCCTTCCACTGGTCTTCTTTCATTATCTTCTTTATCTTCCCTTTGTCTGGAAGAACTCTGAAATGAAAATTTTTCTTCTCTTCTTAATTTCTAACTTCATTTTACCTTCTTGCCTCTTGCAATAAGTTTTTTATCTTTTCCATCTCTTCCTGTGTTCTGTATCATATAATGAACACTTCTCTGAATTCTTGAAGGTCTTTTAGACTTTTTTACCTCATCACTATTTCTCTACTTGTGTCTCCTCTCTCAAAGGTTACTTTTGTTGGTCTCTGCTTTCTCTAACTCGAATAATCCTCCGGACCACAAACTACTCCAGGCTTTTTTTATCAGGTCTACAACCCCAGCATTATTTTCTGCAAGTGTCCTCTGCCATGTTGGCTCCAGGGATGCGCTTATGCCTGGGATTACCACTGTCCTCTCTTTATCAAGTGCCTGTTTTATTAGTGGATTTGCCCTTTCCATCACATCGTCTTTAATTTTTTCCATTAATGTCTCTTTATAGTCAACTGTTTGTATGTTTTCCAGAGTCACCACCTTCACTGCGTCTTTTACTGCCACATTCCCCTTTAGTGCATTAGCAATGGAAGCTTTCTTGGCATCATGTTCCTTATTCAGCTCCTGAAAATTTTTTCTAAACTGTTCGATATTTTTCTTAATCTGGACATTCCAAGTCTCAATCTTGTCTCTCTTAGAAGAGATCAGTGGACTAACATTTAATTCATTTAGGTTGACATTCAGCTGTTTATTTGTTATCTTCTTGTTTAGAAATTCTGGTTTCTAGTTCTCTCTTTTCCCCTTCCAGCTTCTTTATTAATTTTTCTAGTTCTTTTCTCTCCTGCCCTTGTGCTTTATTTGCTTCCTCCAAACATCTTATTTCCTCTCTGAGTGTTTCATTCTCTTTAATTTCTCTATCCATACTACGAATTTTTTCATCAAGTAATATAACCAGCACAGCATCAAAGAATAGCCCCAACGTATTCCCTGCGTGTCATAGGAGGTGACTAAAAGTGGATGGGGAGAGGGGACGAGGAATCCCCCTCCAGTATAAACCTCCTGTGAGATGTCAAAGAAGAAGGGGAGTAGAGGGGAGAATAACTGCTCCCCAAACTCTGGTTTTGGGGTGTATAAATGTGCGTGGTTGTAGTACTATAGAGAACAAAAGATGTAAGATTGGATATATGTTTGGTAGAAAGAGGATGGATGTATTGGCATTGTGTGAGACGAAGATGAAAGGAAAAGGGGAAGTGGCATTTGGTGATGTGACAGGTAGGGTGTCTGGGGTTGAAAGGGGGAAAGCAAGAGAAGGTGTGGCATTATTGCTGAGTGAATGGATAGTAAATAAGGTAGTGGAATGGAAAGAAGTGTCATCTAGGCTGATGTGGGTAAGGGCTACAATTGGTAGGGAGTGTTGGGCTTTTGTTAGTGCATATGGGCCAGGATGTGAGAAAAGTGAGGAAGAGCGAGATGAATTCTGGAATGAGTTAAATAGGTGTGTGGATGGTCTGAGTAGAAGGAACTATGTAGGTGTGTTGGGTGACTTGAATGCCAGAGTGGGTGATGGAGAGGTAGAAGGTGTTGTAGGGATGTGTGGGGTACCAGGTGGGAATGAGAGTGGCGAGAGACTGTTAGATATGTGTGTGGATGAGAGTGGCAAATGGAAGAGTGAAAGAAAGATCATAGATGGATTATGTGTTGGTAGCAAAGAGCATGATTGGTAGAGTGAGAGATGTGCATGCATTTAGGGGTGTGGCTGCTGGGATGCCTGATCATTTTTTGTTTGAAGCAAAAGTGGTAGTAGCAAAAGAGTGGGGAAATAGAGTGGGGGGATGTAGAAGGGAAGTGGTGAAGGTGGAAGAGTTGAAAAAGCCAGAGAATAGACAGGAATATCAGGACAGTCTGAACGTGGCATATGACAGGGTGAAAATGAGAAGTTGGGGAGTTAGAGGAGGAATGGGGGTTGATGAATGAATGTTTTGTGGGACATGCAAGTGATGTATGTGGAAAGAGGTTTGTTTGAGATGGCATGAGGAGGGGTAGCAAGTGGTGGAATAAAAATGAAAGTGTAAGAGAAAAAGAGGACTTTTGAGGAATGGCTGCAGTGTAAAAGTAGGGAGAAGTATGAAAGATATAGGGAGAAAAATGTGAAACCAAGCGGAAGGTAGTGGAAGAGAAGAGGTTGGCAAATGTTAGGTGGGGACAGGATTTTAGTAGGTCATATGAGGAGAATAAAAAGAAGTTTTGGAAAGAATTCAAGAGAGTAAGGAAGGGTGGATCGAGGATAGAGGAGACAGTGAAAGATGTGAATGGACAGATGTTAAGGAAAAGATGGGCAGAATATTTTGAGTGCTTGCTGAATGTTGAGGAAGATAGAGAGGCAGCTATAGTGGCAGTGGGAGGTGTTCAAGTGCCAGTAATGGGAGATGAAAATGAGAGAGAGATTACAAGAGAGGAGGTGAAAAAGGCATTGTATGAAAGAAAAGCAGGCAAAGCACCTGGAGTGGATGGTGTGAGAGCAGAGAAGTTGAAAGAAGGGGATGTGTCTGCATTGGAATGGTTAGAGAGAGTATTTAATATATGCTTTATGTTGTCAATGGTGCCAATGGAATGGGTGATTGCTTGTATTGTGCCCCTATACAAAGGTAAGGGAGATGAATGCAGTAATTTTAGGGGTATAAGTTTGTTGAGTGTGGTAGGAAAAGTGTATGGTAGGATACTGATTAATAGGATTAAGGATAAGACAGAAAATGTGATCGCAGAAGTGCAGAGTGGTTTTAGGAGAGGTAGAGGTTGTATAGATCAGATTTTTATAGTTAGGCAGTTATGTGAGAAATATTTAGCAAAGGGTAAGGATGAGTATTATGCATTTTTTGATCTGGAGAATGCGTATGATAGAGTTGATAGAGAGGCAATGTGGAATGTTTTGAGATTATATGGAATTAATGGTAAATTGTTGCATGCAGTGAAGAGTTTGTATGAGGGCAGTAGAGCCTGTGTTAGGGTAGGGAATGAAGTGAGTGAGTGGTTTTGAGTGAGTGTGGGACTGAGACATCCTTGTCTCCATGCTGTTCAATTTGTATATTGATGGAGTTGTAAGAGAGGTGAATGAGCGTGTGCATGGTCGAGGTTTGAGAATGGTAGATGGGGATAATAACGAGTGGGAGCTGAATCGGTTGCTGTTTGCAGATGATACTGTGGTGGTGGCAGATTCAGAGGAGAAGCTGTACCAAATAGTGTCAGAATTTGGAATGGTGTGTGAGAGAAGGAAGTTGCTAGTGAATGTGGGAAAGAGTAAGGTTATGAGGTGTACAAGAAATGAGGATGGTGCTGGATTGAATGTTATGTTGAATGGAGAGACAGTTGAGGAAGTTGATCAGTTTAAGTATTTAGGCTAACATATAGCTGCAATTGGTGGAGTGGAAGCAGATGTGTGTCACAGAGTGAATGCAGGATGTAAAGTGTTGGGTGCTTTGAAAGGAGTGATGAAGAATAGAAGGTTGGAAATGAATGTTAAGAAAGTTTTGTATGACGAAGTGGTTGTGCCAACTGTGATGTATGGATCAGAGTTATGGGGTATGGAAGTAATTGAGAGACAGAAACTAAATGGGTTTGAGATGAAATGCCTGAGGAGTATGAATTGTGTATCTCGGTTGGATAAGGTTAGGAATGAAGTGGTGAGAGCAAGAACGTTTGTGAGGAGAGGAATTGCAGCCTGAATAGATATGAATGTTCTGAGATGATTTGGCCATGTGGAAAGGATGGATGAATAAAGACTGCTGAAAAAGGTGATGAATGCAAGAGCTGATGAGAGAAATGCTAGAGGGAGGCCTAGGTTTGGGTGGATGGATGGAGTAAGGAGAGCCCTTAAAGATAGGAGGATGGATGTGAGGGAAGCAAGCGAGCATGCTAGGAATAGGAATGAGTGGCGAGCGATTGTGACTTAGCTCTGATGGGCATCTGCTGTTACCACGGGGCTACATCTCACAGAGGTAGCCCTGTGGTAGGGGCAGTAGGGGAGTTGGCAGTTGTGAAGCAACACAGGTTGTGGAAGAGCAGGGAGGATGGGCTGTGGCACTCCAGAAGTGCCATCTGAATGGTCGCTAGCTCCCTCGTCATTGCCCATAGCGCAAAGTAATCCCTTTATTGTTTTCTTTTTTTTATGTCGGATACCCCCCATTAAAGGGGGAAACAGCCAAGGTAGATAGAATAGATAAATAATGGTCTCTAAATCCTTGATTTTCTGTTTTAATCTCCTAATAGCTACTCCTCCTCCTGCTACTACATCCCATGGAGATCCTCTATCATCCCTCCCTGACCATTGAATGGAGGGGGGATTGGGACAAAGATGGCCTCATTTTTATGTTTTCCCTTTTCACACAATATAGAAAGAAGAAGAAGAATAAGAAAAAAAAGAGAGAAAAGCTTTTATGCAAGCATCACACAGAATTTCTATATCTTCATATCAGTACTATTTAGTTACTCAGTTTATCTCTTTTCTGGTAACGCCCATCCTAACTTAAAATTTGACTTTGGTAATTTGAGGGGAGAAAATGCAAAACAAAAGTCTACTTGCAGGAAAATTAGAATTTGTATCTGAGGAGACACCCACCTGTTTCTGCTATATATTTTTCTTAACTGATAAGCTCACTTGCTAACCAAGGTATGTTATTACAGGATCAGACTTTATATTTAACTCAATATATACAAAATAAAAAAAATAATAAAAGTGAAAGCTAAATGAAAAAAATGAAAAAAATAAGACAGTTGTGCTACTTGGAAACTTAACTCAACTGTTGACAGGTGTATTTTTAGTATTTATTTATTTATTCAATTATTTCGTGTATCAAACTAATTATCAAGTTAATATAAATGGGAAAGATATTGATTTTAACAATATATGGAACCACAGGATCAGGTAAATGGAGGTAAGAGCTCTCCCCAATATACACAAAAAATTAGGCAATGTGATGTGATAGCTTCACCTTTGGCAACTATTCTAAACTTCCTTCAAGGCAGAACAGGACAGCTTGTCCTCTTTCCCCTCTTGAAAGTGTTCTCAGTTTTTTCCTTTAATATTTTTAATAGTGTCATTAACTACAAATAAAATTATTATTCTCACAATACTCTGTAGAATCTTTTATTTAGGGAAATTTTGTTTACGTTTTTGTTTGTTTTTTGTCACTCAAAAACACAAGGGAATATTTAGGCGATACTGAATGTGTTCTAATGCCTGCCGCGTGTGTGATTATCTAATAATGATTACCTAATTGTGCTTACGGGAAAAAGCCCAAAGCTCGTATCATCCAGTCTCCTGATTGGTTCCATTTCGTACTTAGTGATTCCTATCATATCTGTGAGTGTGCACATCGTGCTGTTAGCAAGTGATTTTTTTTTCTATATTTTGGCCCAGAAGTATTGTGTTTTTAATTATGACTCATCCTATTCAAGTAACTCATTCTGAAGGAAATGCTTATTTTTGCAAAGAAAAATATAATCTCAATTAGCAAATCATGCACTGTCAACTGCAATTATTATTATTATTATTATATATATATATATATATATATATATATATATATATATATATATATATATATATATATATATATATATATATATATATATATATATATATATATATATATATATATATATATATATATATATATATATATATATATATATATATATATATATATATATATATATATATATATATATATATATATATATATATATATATATATATATATATATATATATATATATAGGACTTTACTTTTACCAGTATTCATGTGCAACTTCCTTCTTTCACACACACTCATAAATTCAGTCACCAAATGCTTCAATTCAATTTCAGTATCATCCATCAGTACAGTATCATCCGCAAATAGCAACTGACTCAATTTCTTCAACCTTCCCTCCTCACCCAATTAGTTCCAAGCCTCTGTCTAAAACTCTGTCATTTACTTACCTTACTACTCCATCCATACATACATTAAACAACCATGGAGACATTACACAACCTTGACATTACACAACATTCATCTCAAACCAATCACTCATGTCATTCCCAACTCTCACGCATGCTCTACTATTCATGTAAAAACTCTTCATTGCATTCAATAAACTTCTACTTATTCCATAAAGTCGCAACACCCTCCACAACTCCTCTCTATCTACCCTATCATATGCTATCTCTAAATCCATAAAGGCCCAATAAGTGTCCCTACCTTTCTCCAAGAACTTCTCACACACCTGTCTTACTGCAAACACCTGATCCACACATCCTCTCCCTTTACTGAACCCACACTGTTCTTCCCCTATAAATCTCTCAGTACCTTTCCTAATTCTCTTGATTAACACTCTTCTATATACCTTACCAACTATACTCAGCAAACTAATTCCCCTATAATAATAATAATAATAATAATAATAATAATAATAATAATAATAATAATAATAATAATGATAATAATAATAATAATAACTATAATAATAAAAATAATAATAAAAAAATAATAAAAAAAAAATAATAATAATAATAGCAATAATAATAATAATAATAATAATAATAATAATAATAATAATAATAATAATAATAATAATATGTTGCAAACAGTGTGAGGTGTGGGCGAAGGGACCTCGGTGACTTCACATTTCTCGCCAACTCGCGAGTGTTAGACCTGTTTGACAAGATCATGGTTGTAGGTTGGTTGCAAGTTGTGGCGATAACTACAAACGTGCCAAATCATTGAGCTACTAGATGTATTGGATCTGAGTATAGCTTGTGCCTTCACTTTACAACATTCATACACACACAAATACATTGGTGCAGCTATGCTATGTGCATGTTATTCGTCCTCAATAGCTTTAATTATAATACTGGCGGATGTGTTGGAGTCGCCGGTTCCCAGGAGTAAGTGCTGTTTAAGAGATACTATCATAAACCTGGCTCAGGTAATTGACTTCTGTTTTGTAGGATATGTTATTACCGTCCTGCACATGGTGCCCCGAGTGAGGACTGAAGGAATATCCTGGGCTGATTCTGTGAGGAAAAGCTTAAGCTAGGTTAGGCTTAGGGTCTCGTGGAAAGACTAGAGTTTGTGATTAGGCCTAGGTTATTGATAATTGTGTATTGTATAAAGTTAGTCTAGGACTAATTTTTGTTTGTTTATGGCACAGTATAAACATCCCCAGCAATTAAATTTTGTTGACCCAAATTGGGATAGGTTTATTACCAAATATGAAACCTTCCGACTGTTTACGGAATTAAATAGTAAACCTGGAGAATTTCAGGTGACTAGCCTTAAATATTGTATGGGTACGGAGTCGGAGGAGGTTATGAAAATGTTTACTTTGTCGACAGAGGAGACCAAAGACTACAAAACGGTAACAGAGAAATTGTAGAATTATTTTTAACCATGGAAGAATGTGTTAAGGTTTCATTGGGTGTTTTATCGGTGCACACAGCAACCACATGAGGATACTGAAGGCTACTTTTATACTTCGTATTCAGTGTCTGAGTATATTGATTTTACTAATAGAAAGGAAAGCATTCGGGATCAGTTTGTTGCTGGAATCTTGAATGAGGATCTAGTGGAGAAGATAGAGCTATTGTATTATTCAAAAGATGGGGTCTTGACTTTAGATGACAATGTCGAGTATGCTTGGATGTATAATGATATCCATGAGGGCAGGAAACAAGAGAAAGAGCAAAGCAAGAGCAGTGCTGAGGTTAAATTCTTAAAGTAAGAATTAAACAACTAAGACCATATAATATAAGTGTAAATTTCGTGAGGATTCCCATTTACCTCATAAATGCCAGGCATATTGGGAGGACATGTAATAAATATCATAGACAAAATCATTTTGCAGTAATGTGTAAAGGAACTGATAGTAAGGTGGATGCAGTGGATAAGTCATCAATCAGATTCCACTTTTGAAGGAGAAGAGCTAGAGTGTGCTCAAACATTTCTGGGAGAATTGGCTGGGAATATGGTGTCAGGGTCAGACCCGCTATGAGTCGCACTAAGGTTGAGGGGCCAGGCAGTGGAATTCAAGGTGGATACGGGTGCTGGTTTAACCAATATAAATTATAGCACCTATCAGAGAGTAAGAGCCATTTTGGAACTTGAAGTTTTGAATAAAGCAGACAGGAAATTGTTCTCTCCTGCAGGTCAAGTGGACGTTATAGGGGCGTTTTGTACCCTACTAGTGTATAAGGGTAAGAAGTTGTGTGCCAGAATGTACGTGTTGAGCCCAAAGAGCAAATCAGACAATTTGCTTAGTAGGAGTGCGGCATTTGAGTTGCAAATCATAGTGTTCATGGACAGTATCAAGGTGGAAAAATGACTTTTTGGTTTTGGGAGATGGAAGACTGAGCCAGTGAGTTCATGTTTAAGACAGGAGGCAGTCCCATTCAGAGTAAGGTGTGATAGGTCAGTGGCTATACTGTTGGTATCTGCTGTTAAAGAGAATCTAAGCAATCTTGAGTAGTCTGACGGCATTGAGAAGGTAACCCACCCTACAGAATTGGTCAGTCCCATGGTACTAGTGGTGAAACCTAAGGCAGTTCCTTTGGAGGTTAGATTGTGGGTGGACTACAGACAGCTTAATAGTATTTATAGAGAGATATTTTTTGAAATTCTCACATTTGATGATGTTGCTAGTAAATTCAGAGGGGCTGCTTATTTTTCTAAATTAGATGTGAAATCAGGTATTTACCAGATACCGTTAGATGAGGCATCCAGAGATTATCACTACATCTATGACTCCATGGGTAGGTACATATTTAAGAGGTTACCAATGGGTATTTGAGTCACTCCAGAGATATTCCAGCAGAAAATGACAGAATTGTTAGATGGGTTACCGGGTATGGAATGTTTTTTGGATGACATAGTGGTATTTGTAGATTCAGAAAAGGACAATGATAAAAATCTAAGAAATGTTCTAGATGTAATTATAAGATCAGGATTGATACTGAATGAAGAGGAGTGTCTCTTTAAGCAAAAAGAAATAGAATTTCTGGGACACATCATAAGTGCGGAAGGAATCAGAATTAATTCAGAAAAGGTAAAGGCCATTTTAATGATGGATAGACCTTCAGCTGCACAAGAGCTGAGAAGACTATTGGGTATGGTCAATTATTTGGCTGGGTTCCTGCCAAGGTTGCATGACATCATTCAACTGCTTACCCTGCTGTTGTCTACAAAGTATGCTTGGGTTTTGTGAACAAGACCAAGAGAAGGAATTTCAGGCCTTGAAGAAAATTTTTACTTCGGCTCCTGTACTATGTTATTTTGATTCCAGTAACCCTTCAAAGGTTTCTGCAGATGCTACTTCATACGGATAAGGAGGAGTGTTAATGCAGAGATATAGTAATGCATGGAGGCCTGTAGCATTTTGTTAAAGGTTGTTGTCCGATACAGAACAAAGGTGGGCACAAATTGAGAAAGAGTGCCTCACAGCCACGAGGATGTTTGAAAGGTTTCTGCAGTTTCTGATAGGAGTCTCTTTAACTTTGGAGACTGACCATAAACCGTTGATACCACTATTAAATTCCAAGGAGTTGCATTTGGAGCAAGTTAGATGTCAACGGATGCTAATGAAATTGGCAAGATTTTCATTGGTGACTGAGTATAAGCAAGGATAATTCATGTCAGTGGTGGATGCCTTGTCACAAGCTTCGGGTGAAATTAGTAAGCAGATAGAAGTTTCATTGGAAGTAGAAGTGGAAGATTATGTAGGTGGTGTAGTATGAAATTTGCCAGTGACCAGCAACCAGTTACAGAGGATTAAAGAAGAACAAGCCAAGGACAAGGACTTGCGTTTATTAATCAGCTTTGTATTAGAGGTTTGGCCTGAGTCTGCAGGTAATGATGCAGGTTTGTGTAAGTATTGGGTGGCCAGGAGTTATTTAAGTGTGGTGGAGGGAGGCGTGCTGCTGTATAATAATAGGGTAGTCATTCCAGAATCTCTTCATAAAGAAATGTTGCAGAGGATTCACTTAGAGAGACATTTATGTCTGAATAAATGTAGGAATAGAGCTCAGGATTCAGTATGGTGGCCTTATATGGGTCCATATTTAAAATGGTGGATTCATGATTTCTCATTTTGGCCATGGAATAGTCAGCAACAAAGGGCAGAACCTCTCAGGCCAATGGTGTTGCTCAATAGTCCCTATTTGAAAATAGGGGTCGATCTTTGGTCTTACAAAGGGAAGGAGTTTTTAATAGTACTAGACTATTACAGTAGATGGACTGAGGTATAATATTTAAATGAATCTACATCATCATTTGTTATAGGGAAGATGAAAAATATATTCGCCAAGTTTGGTATCCTGGAGGTGATGGTGTCTGACAATGGGCCGCAGTTTGGGTCCACAGTTTTCCAGCAGTTTGCATTAGATTATGGGTTTCAACATTGTACTACAAACCCTCATTTCCCACAAGATAATGGATGTGCCGAGAAGGCAGTGCAGACTAGCAAGAGACTTTTCTCCCAAGATGATGTGTTTTTGGCATTGATGACACACAGGGCTTCTCCACTGGATACTACAAGATGTTTCCCAGCTCAGTTGTTGATGGGCAGGCAGATTAGGATAAGGCTACCTATGATCAAGTCCAAGTTGATTCCCCAATGGCCAGATTGAAGAAAGTGGCTGAAAGTGATGCTAGAAAGAAGTCTGCATCGGTCCATAGTTATGACAGACATCTTGTAGCCAGGAAATTGCCTCTAGTAGTAGTGGAATCACCAGTTCTCCTGAAATCTGATGGAGTAAATAAATGGAAACAAATTCCACTTGGGTAGGGTCACAAGTTGGGAATAGATCTTACATGGTAAGAAACACAAGGCACATCAAGTCTTTACCTATGGGTTTTGATACTAGTTGTGACATGTATAGTTGACTTGCCATAACTGTGGGGATGTCAGAGTATTCAACACTTCCTAGACCTGCCCAGGAGAGTGATCCCTTAGTCATTGAGAAAGGGACGAGGCAGGAGAGGGAGAATAATGGGGAACCCTAGTATGTTATTACTAGGTCAGGAAGGTATAGTAAGCCACCTTCCTGTCTTGATTTGTGACAGGTTTACTTTTATGTTTTTCTTTCTTTCTTTCCTTTTTTTTTGTTGGTTTTGTTAGCCTTGAAGGAGGGAACACAGATTTAATTTTGCTTTGAAGTGGGAATGATACATAGATGTGTAAACAGTACACTGCAAGTTAGGTACAATACTTTTCAGTTGAGTATAATGGTGCGGGAGATTCCCGATGGGGGCTGGTGCTGTGGTTGTTGTTGTAGGTTGATTGCAAGTGGCGGCGGTGACTATGAACGTGCCAAAACAATGAGCTACTGGATGTATTGGATCTGAGTGAGTATAGCTTTTGCCTTCATTTTACAACATTCATACACACATATATACTGGTGCAGCTATGCTATGTGCATGTTATTTGTCCTCAATGGCATTGAACAATAATGCCACCAGATGTGTTGGAGTCGCCGGTTCCCAAGAGTGAGTGCTGTTTAAGGGATACTTTTATAAACCTAGCTTAGGTAATAGACATCTGATTTGTAGAATTTGTTATTACCATCCTGCAAAGTACGGTGCCCTCTTTCAAGAGACTTTGGTTTTGTCAGTGAGACAGTTACTCTTCGTGAATGCTCTTTCTAGTGTTAGACCTTGGTGGGTCTCGTGTAATGAAGCTAGATTTTGAATACGAGTGTCCTGAAAAGTTCAGGCCAACAGGTATGACGTCACAGAGAACCCTTAGTTTTGGTTGTGCTTTTTCCATCCCAATGAAAATAAATAAAATGGTTTCAGAGATGTACATTTGCTTGTTTATATTTATTCAATTTCCTATATTTGTAATCTGACTCCCTTGCTCTTATTATCTAATTTTTTTTTATATAAAAAAAAGGGGGATACTACTTATTTTTTATGCAGACGCTGGTTTTTTTGTTTGTTTTGCTAGTATTTTGATCATGACTTCGTCGCTGAATATTATATGTATCTATATTTTGTATTTATAAACCGTTTAGATTTCAGTAGTTTATTGTAAGGGAGGCACGCAGATTTAACAGTTTCTAGCTTGGTAAGGTAATGATAAATAAGTTATCTAGGAATATTTCTCAAGTCATTTGTAACCCTTTTGAACACTGATACACTTGTTTGCAGATGAAGAATTTGCCACACTTTTTTCCCCGGCTCTGAGAAAGAGAGTCATGGCCAAAAAAATCACTAAAACTGTGAAATACCAGCTAGATCTACCCATCACCTTTCAAGATAAGTTTAATAAGTTAACATAAGGGTGATATGGTAGTGTTGATGTATACCATCTGAAATATGTATATATGGTAAAGAATACCATCTGAAATATGTATATAGGGTAAAGATTACCGTCTGAAATATGTATATATGGTAAAGTATACTTTCTGAAATATGCATATATTGTAAAGTATACCATCTGATATATGTATATATGGTAAAGAATACCGTCTGATATATGTATGTGTTTGTAGTAAAGGGACAATACCCTAGGCTGTAATATGAACAATAGATTATTCTGGCCTATCTTCTCCAGACTAGGCCTCAATGCTATCCTATCCTGCTTGAGCTGGGATGCTTCTGTTGCATTGTGTTTTGGGTGTCACATATATATTCAGTAATCTGTGACATTTGATCTTGTTCATTTTGTGGCCTACATAAGTGTGTCAAATATTGTTATTTTGGTTCAGTAGATGATTCTATATTTTGTAGCCTAGAAAGGAACATTAAGCTTAGGCTACATTGGTTTATTGTGAAAATATTATATAATTTCAAGTTTTCCTTAGCCTTGCTGCATTTATGTTGTTAAATACCTCTTTATATTTGCTACAATATATTTTTTGAAGGACAAAGTGTCATTTGATATAATCCAAGTTTTTATTTATTTTTATTTTTTGTATGCCAATTATAAATTGTTTTCTATTACATTATATGAAATTTTATATATAATGTGTAATTTTTATCCCAGTAGCCTAGTGTAAGTAGCATAGACCATTCATTTAATGTATGCTCACCAGACCCTTAAAATTTAAATACAGTCTATTAAATACTAAAGATTCCTAGGCTATTCATAGAAGATATAAAACCTGATGCCCTCAAAATATTTTTGAGATGTTTGACTCCCTAAAAAATAGTATGCAAGGTGTATTGATTCTGAGCGAGGGAGCGGAGTCTCTGATGCATGTTGCCTAGTTCTTTAGTTTGAACCAGTAAAGGACTAGAGTGTTCACCACACTATACTCAATTTTTTTCTGGTCCTTCAAACTGAATGTTCTGGTTCACTGATTTATTACAGTATTAAAGTGTATTTTCCTATTTGTTATTTTATGAGCTTGGTCTTTGTCTTACACTGCTACTGCCTATGTTGGTATATTTATTTTGGCCATCAGACGGTATTACATCAACACAACTATAATCTGCTTGCCTCTTATTGTTAGGCACTTTGAAAGTTAGCATTACCACATGGAATGCTGTTGGTTTAAGTATACAATTCTTATACATTGTGTATTTTTGTGCTTATTGTAGATTTGTGTTATTTTTGTTGCATTTATTTGATTGATAAATTTGAATTTGGGTGCCTAAGCTACTCAAAACGTCACAAACAGATACTGATCTCTTGGTAATTGATAGTACCCCTGACTTGCGAGTCAGAAGTAACAACATATTTACTTGTCAAACTGAAATGCTAAATGATGATGTCACTTCTGTCACAAGTATTGCTAGTGACCCCAATGTGTCAATTTCTTCTTTGCAATTAGCATACCTTGAGCTTAAAACGCAATATGACCTCTATTTAGAAACTTGGTGTAAATATGAAGTATACATTATAGATGACACATCATTATATTTGTCAGCTAGTCGAGATTTTCGTCATCTTAAACGTGAAGCATTTAAACTCTTAAAACAAGTTTCACAACTTAAAGATGACAAGTCCAGTGTGAGCACTTTTCCTATACCCCCTCGTACTCCTCCAGTGAACTCGCTTCCAACGCCTAAGTTTTCTCCCATAGAAATCCCAAAATTTGATGGTGATGTTGCAAAGTGGTCAGCATTTTGGGACATATTTAGCTCTTTGGTTGATACTTGTATTGATTTGGTTGATGTAGTCAAGTTTACTACTTTACGCTCACATTTATTGGGTAGAGCCTTTAAAACTGTTGAAGGCATTCCTGTAACATGCTAATTATAAAGCTGCAGTACAACTTTTGTAAAAAACAGTTTGGTAGATCAGACAGATTGGTTACGTAGCTTGCAAGAGAAATACAGAATTTGCCAGTACCACGTCATCAACATGACGACCTTCTAGAGTTTAAATTAGCATATGAAAAATTAGTTCTACAGTTGGAAAATTTGGAACCTCAGTATACTTATAATAGATTCTTTTTAGAAACTCTAGTTAGTAAATTGCCAGGAGAAACTTACCGTGCATTAGCAAACCGCTGTAAATGCACAAAATTTACATATGAGCAGTTGTCAGATGGACTATCAGAGATAATAGAGCTTATGGAATTGTGTAAAATGCAACCTCAAAGTGGTAGCCGCAAAGTTGAGGTTGTTTCCAAGGTTGTAGTTGAATCTGATCCACAGTCTAATAAGAAAAATAAGTCATTACAAAAGGCAAAAAAGAGTCAACATACTAAGTTGTTACTAAGTCTCTTGTTATAAATACACAGTCTGGTACATCAAACCAAAATGTTTCTTGTGTTTTTTGTGACAAAAATCACAGTTCTAAACACTGTACAGATTATCCAACTTTTGACAGTAGACGAAATCGACTAAGAGTGCTTAACCTTTGTTTTATTTGTTTAAAATCTGGACACAGCCAGTGATTGTAGTAGAAAATTTGAATGTCGTAATTGTAGCTCAAATACTCATCATACTTTTATGTGCATTAAACTTTGTAAATAACCACAGAATCCTACACACCCTGTAACTTCAATTTCACCTGGTTTTAATGCAAATAGTAATTTGAGTTCCAATGCTATGGTAGGGAGCAAATCAGGGTCTTCCATGTTTGAAAGAAATGCACAACTACATACCTCGACTCAAGCATCACAAAACGTAGGTACTGTATCTGTTTCCGAACCTAACTCAAATGCTGAAGCTTGTTTAACTGATACAACTGTACATACTCTCAACACAAATTCTTCTCATTCATTGTTAGCTACTGCACTACCTACAGCGACCATACAACTGTCTGGTGGTGGTTTGCCAAGAATCACATGTGGTTTCTTGACATAGGTTCACAATGCACTTTCATTCAGAGAGATCTTGCTGATGATCTTAAATTACCTGTTATAGATCATGTTGCTTTGTCGGTTACTCCTTTTGATAGCGAAGTTAAACATATGTATTGCAATGTAGTAAAAGTTCAAGTTCGTTTGGGTCGTACCCGTGTGACACATCGAGCACTCAGCCACGACAGTGTAAACACTTGCATACATATATATTGAGTTAAATGTAAAGTCTAATCTTGTGATAACATACCTTGGTTAGCAAGTGGGTTTATCAGTTAGGAAG
Organism: Halocaridina rubra; assembly: GCA_037179515.1. Lineage (NCBI taxonomy): Eukaryota > Metazoa > Arthropoda > Malacostraca > Decapoda > Atyidae > Halocaridina > Halocaridina rubra. The sequence continues at coordinate 67,370 of JAXCGZ010009646.1, forward strand.
AATATATAGCAGAAACAGGTGGGTGCCACCTCAGACACAGGTTCAAATTTTTCCTTCAGGTTTGACTTTTGTTTTGTTGCATTTTTTTTTCTTTTTCTTTTTATCCTTAAATTACCACGGTCAAGTTTTTAAGTTAAGATGTGTGTTACCAGAAAAGAGATAAACTGAGTCACTAAATAGCACTTATATGGAGATATAAAAATTCGGTGTGAAGCTTAATTAAAAGTTTTTCTCTTTTTTTTTTCCTCTTTCTCGTCTTCTTTCTATATTCTGTGAGAGGGAGAACATAAAAATGACGCCATCTCTGTCCCAAACCTCTCCCATCCATGGGTCGGTAGGAGGGGTAGCCATCAGGAGACTCAAACAGAAAATCAAGAATATAGAGGAAATGGTTATAAGCCTTGATGATAAAATTCAGAATATGGATGGAGAAATGAAAGAGAACGAAACACTCAGAGAGCAAATAAGATCTTTGGAGGAAGCAAATAAAGCACAAGGGCAGGAGAGAAAGGAACTAGAAAAAAGAATAAAAAAGCTGGAAGGGGAAAAGAGTCAACTAGAATCTAGACTTTCTAAACAAGAAGATAAAAACAAACAGCTAAATGACAACCTAAAGGAATTAGATGTTAGTTCACTGCTCTCTCCTGAGAGAGACGAGATGGCTGCTTGGAATGTCCAGATTAAGGAAAACATTGAACAGTTCAGAAAAGAGTTCCTGGAGCTGAATATGGAAAATGATGCCATGAAAACTTCCTTTGCTGATGCACTAAAGGGGAATGTGGCAGTAAAAGAGGCTGTGAAGGTGGTGGCACTGGAAAACATACAAACAGTTGACTATAAAGAGACAGTAATTGAAAAAATGAAAGACGTTGTGATGGAAAGGGCAAACCCACTCATCAGACAGGCACTTGATAAGGAGAAGACAGTGGTAATCTCAGGCATAAGCGAATCCCAGGAGCCAACATGGCAGGGGAGACTTGAAGAAAATAAAGCTAGGGTTGTAGACCTGATAAGAAAGCTTGGAGTAGTATGTGGTCCTGAGGATATTGTAAACATACACCAACTAGGTAAATATTCGAGGGAAGGAAAGCCGAGACCAACAAAAGTAACCTTTGAGAGAGGGGAAACATGTAGGGAAATATTGTTGAGAAAAAAAAGTCTAAAGGACCTTCAAGAATTCAAAGAAGTGTTCATTAGACAATACAGAACACAGGAAGAGATGGGAAAGATCAAAAACTTGTTGCAAGAGGCAAGAAGGTTAAATGATGAAAGAAATGAAGAAGAGAAGAAAAATTTTCATTACAGAGTTCTTCCAGACAAAGGGGAGATAAAGAAGATAATGACAGAAGATCAGGGGATGGGGCCTCATTAAGATTGTATACACAAATGCTGATGGATTAGCTGGTAAGGCAGTAGAATTAAAAGATAGGATTCACAACAGTAAGGCAGATATAGTAGCAATTACAGAGACTAAGTTGAGTGAGGACATAAACAGTGTCACAGTTTTTCCTAAGGGTTTCAGAATACTAAGGGTTGAAAGATCTGAGAGGACTGGTGGAGGGATAGCACTGCTCATAAGTGAAAGGATTCAAGTTGAAGAAATAAACTTGGCTATAGAAAGTGAGTTCAAGGAATTTCTTGTTGCTCGCATAAATACTGGGTCAGAGAGCATTATAATAACTGTTGTATACAACCCACCAAGGAACCAAAATAGGCTTGAAGTTTATGAGGAAAGTCATATAGGTACTATTGAAGTCATAAACTCAGTTGTTAACATGGCACGGGAAAAAAAATGTAGGATTTTGATTATGGGAGACTTTAATCATAAAGAGATAGATTGGATAAATCTTGACCCACACAGTGGTGAGGACTCATTCGGGGCAAGATTCCTAGATTGCGTACAAGGGAATTTCCTACACCAACATGTAATGGAACCAACAAGGGCCAGGGGTGGGGATGAGCCATCACTACTTGATCTAGTGTTCACAGATAATGTGTTGGATATTGAAAAAAATGAGTATGAACCACCAATTGGAAAGAGTGACCACTGTGTGTTGTTGATGGAGTATATCAGTGAAGATATTCTTCCTGAGAGTAGAGGCACTGAGGACATGAGGAGGAACTATCGGAAAGGAGATTACATCAAAATGAATGAGCTTTTTGCAGTTATTGACTGGAGAACCTTATTTTACAACAAATCTGTACAAGAAATGCATGAGATCTTTTGTGAGAAATATGGGAAGATAGTAGATTGCTGCATACCTGTCAATAAAGTAGGTGTAATTCATGCCAGAGAGAAATGGTTCGATAATGGGTGTAAAAGAGCTAAGGAGTGGAGAGACAAATGCTGGTAAAGGTATAGGAGGAGAAAAAACATAAATGCCTGGCAAACCTACAAAAGAGCAAGAAATGACTACCTAAGTAAAAGGAGAGAGGCAGAGAGAGACTATGAGAGGGACATCACCAGGAAGGCTAAAGAAAATCCCAAGCTTTTCCACAGCTTTATCAGAGGAAAACTGAAGGTAAAATAACAGGTTTTAAGGCTAAAGAGAGCGGATGGAAGCATCACTGAGACGGATGAAGAGATCTGCAAAGAATTGAACAAGGAGTTTCAGTCAGTATTTACAGTAGAAAATACCCCACCCCCTCAGATTGCAGTGATAGAAGCTCAAGGGCCGGTATTAGAGAACATCAACCTTACAGCCACAGAGGTATGCAAAGCGCTGATGGATTTAGATGTTCATAAAGCTACAGGTCCCGATGACATATCCCCTCATGTACTTAAAAAATGCGCAAACTCAATATCAGTGGCACTAAGTATCATATTTAAGGAGTCACTGGGGTCGGGGGAGATTCCAAGATGCTGGAACCAAGCAAATGTGATACCTATCTTCAAAACGGGAAGGAGGGATACGGCTCTGAACTATAGACCAGTTTCCTTGACCAGCATAGTTTGCAAAGTTATGGAGAAACTACTAAGGAAACATATCTCTCTTCACTTGGAATCCTTCAACTTTTTGTCAGTGAGGCAACATGGCTTCAGAGAAGGTAGATCTACAGTAACAAACTTATTAGAATTTTATGATGATGTAAGCCAAATCTTACAGGAAAGAGAGGGCTGGGCAGATTGCATATTCCTAGACTTCCAGAAAGCGTTTGACACTGTTCCACATGGGAGACTTATTAGGAAGCTGCAATCAATAGGTGGAAATGTTTTAGAATGGATAAAAACTTACTTAGAAGGAAGGGAACAGAGGGTTAGAGTAAGACACTCAGTGTCTGAATGGAGAAGAGTTAGTAGTGGAGTTCCACAGGGTTCAGTTTTAGGGCCACTTTTGTTCCTTGTATATGTAAATGACCTACCAGAGTTTGTAAATTCATTCATGAATATGTTTGCAGATGATGCAAAGATTGTGAAGAAAGTAAAAAACGAGAACAATGGTAGAGAACTTCAGGAGGATCTAAATAATCTGCATGAGTGGTCAGAAAAGTGGCTAATGAAATTCAGTACTTCAAAATGTAAGGTAATGAGAATGGGTACAAGTGCAAGAAAGCCCAAGCTTGACTACTCGGTGGCTGGAGTACAACTTCAAGAGACAGAAAATGAGAGAGATCTAGGAGTAAACATACTGGCAGATTTGTCTCCAGAAATACATATAAATGGCATAGTAAGGGCAGCATATGCATTCTTATCAAATGTAAGGGTAGCCTTCAGGCACATGGACAAGGAAATGTTCAGAAATATTTATGTAACCTATGTGAGGCCAAAACTCGAATATGCAGCCCCCTTTTGGAATCCGCACTTGAAAAAGCACATAGCTAAGCTTGAAAAAGTTCAAAGACATGCCACGAAACTGGTGCCAGAAATACGCAATCTCAGTTATGATGAGAGGCTGAGGGAATTAGACTTACCATCACTCGAAGCTAGAAGAGTGAGGGGGGATATGGTGACAGTCTTTAAATTCCTTCATGGTTATGATAGAGTGGATAGGGATCGATATTTTGATATGGCTGGCTCTAGAACTAGAGGTCATAGTTTGAAGCTTCGTAAGAAAACTTCTTCGCAGGATGTAAGGAAATACTTTTTCAGTGTAAGAGTAGTTGATAATTGGAATTCGCTAAGCGAGGAGGTAGTTAATGCTATCTCAATCCATAGTTTTAAGGACAGGTATGATAAGTATCACTAAGTAGAAAATGGAACCGATCAGGAGACGGGAAGATACGAGCTTTGGGCTCTTTCCCGTAAACACATTTAGGTAATCACATACCCCAGGTCTTGTTAGAGTTGCCAACATGTTACGATCTCACAACATTAAACTTGCCGATGATTATAAGACTAATGTTGTAGCAGGTATTGGGCTAATAATTGGGGCAGATAATTATAGCAAGCTTGTCAGTTCTCAACACAAGTTGTGCTAACATACAACTACTTTCCTGTAGTGCCGGGCCAATAATTTTTGGACCGTTACCTCAGTGGGCTTCTCAGTTGGTGGATCACACTGATCAGTCTATGCATATGTGTCATACAGTATGTGCGCGTATATGTACACCTGTTATAGAAACAGAGTTTAACCAGATTTTCAATCTATGGAAACTGGATACAATAGGTATTGTTCCTGAGACTTATTCTCCTGAGGAGAAATTGACGTTGGAGAAGTTTGATTCCAGTATACAGTATGATATAGACACACGTCAATACTCTGTAGACTTACCTTTTAAGTAAACTTGCTGCGTCCATCCTTAGGCTATCGGAAAGCAGTTGGACAACTCATGTCTCTTAAACGTGTCATGGAGCACAACCCAAAGCTGTTTGAACAATGTAATTGTATATTCTCTATCTTTTTCTCAATTTCATAGAGCCAGCAAATGAACAGTTACATGGCCATTATCCTCCATACCATGGAGTTCGGAAAGATTCCTCTACCACTCCCCTACGCATTGTATTTAATGCATCCAGTCGTCAGTCATTAGAAGAGTTATCATTGAATTCTTGTTTGCTTACTGGTCCATCATTGACCAGCAAACTCATGGATCACCTAATAGGTTTTCAAACTAACCCCTTTGCTTATATATCAGACATTTCGAAAGCCTTTCTCAGAATTGGAATTAATGAAAATCATCGTGATTTTACCAAATTTCTTTGGTTTAGAGACTACCCTACAGGAAGTAGATACTTATCGTTTTAAAGTAGTTTTATTTGGTGCAACATGTAGCCCATTCCTGTTGCAACGTACTCTTATTCATCACTTACAGACTCACACCAATCCTTTAGCTGAACATCTTATACCTAATTTTTATGTGGATAACTTCTCCCGCACCTACAATTCTGTAGAACAAATGTTTAATGAATACCCCATTATTAATGAAATTCTTTTAGATGCAAATATGCCACTTCAGACATGGATTAGCAATGTTTCTCGTTTCAACTCTTCAATTGATGCAAATGTCTCAGAGCAAAGTGTTAATGTTCTTGGTTTTAAATGGAATAGTGTAAATGCTGTCCTCTCTGATAAACCTAGTACTCAGATTGAATAATATCTTGAACAGGGTAGTGTTTTTTCAATGAACCAAAGAGCTCACCAAGGAACGAATGTCTTAGTAAAATAAAGATGGTATCATTGGTTTCTTCCTTGTTTGATCCTTTAGGATTTACTAATCCATTAATCATTAGAGCTAAGATTTTTATCCAAAAGCTATGGAGTTTGAAACTTTCTTGGGACACTCCTCTTGAAAGGGAGTTGTGTGCTGAGTTTTATGAAATATGCAAAAATATTTCTAAGGCTCCTAATATGAATTTTCCACGCTTAGCAATTATACCAGGTAAATGTGAATTACATGTATTTTCAGATGCTTCCAAGAGAGCGTATGGTTTTACAGTTTGTTTGGAATCTCAGACATCATGTTTGATATTATCAAAACCTAGAGTAGCTCCTGTCAAGGAACTTAATATCCCTAAGCTGGAGCTCACAGCCTTGAATTTTGCTAGTAAATTTGCCTCCTCTTTAATACAAGTTAGTAGTCTCGGGTTTGTTTCTTGCACCTTATGGTCAGACAGTCTAGTGTCCATATCATAGGTTAATAATAACAAAAGTACTGATGTGTATGTGCGCAATCGCGTTAGCGAGATCAGAGAGAGAAATTGGAAAATTAGTTATGTTCCCACCAAAGACAACCCTGCAGATATACTTACACGGGGAATCACTTTCAGTCAATTATGTAACTCTAGCTTATGGATGTTTGGTCCTGGTCTCAGACTATCCTCATCAACCTAACCTTGAGATAGAAAATGTTGCTGTTAGTGAACTTTTAGTTGAGCCAATAACAGTAGAACCAGTCGTTCCTTGTTTGGGCGTATCTCAATATTCATCTCTACCTAAGATTGTAAGAATTATTCAGATTGTGATAAATTTTGTTCAGAGTTTTAAGAGAAAAGTTACTGTATCATTGTCACCATTACATTTATTAGTTAAGTTTCCTCAGCAAGAGCATTATCCTACACTGTTACAGTATTTAAGTGATGGTAATTCGTACCATGTGTCAAGTGACATAGGCAATTTTGTAAATCAACTGGGTTTATATCTAGATTCTAATAACTTGATAAGGACATGTGGAAGTTTGAAAAATGCATCAATGTCAGATAGCATGAAAAGACCTATCCTCCTACCCCCAAAGAGTGCCTTAACTAAATTGTTGATTCAACAGTGTCATGAAAAAAATCACCATGCTGGTGTTAACACTGTCATTATGCAATTGAGAAAAATTTTTTGGTTACCCCAAGCAAGACGACACATCAAAACTGTCTTGCATGCATTGTAGGAAACTGCTTTGTGTTCCTCTTACACTACCCTCAGCACCTCCCTTACCTGCTGAAAGGGTGACATTTAGTAGGCCATTCCAGTGTGTTGGTGTCAACATGACCGGCGTTTATGAAATTTATGAACAAGATCCTGATGAGGAAGTACCTATACGTAGTAAGGCCTATGTATGCTTATTTACTTGCACTGCCACTCGAGCCGTGCATTTAGAACTTCTCCATACTTTTACCACCTCTGAATTCCTTCTTGCTTTTAGACGTTTTTGTGCATTCCATTCTGTTCCAGAGATGATCATTAGTGATCATGGTACAAATTTTCAAGGGTGTGAAAATTTTCTTAGACGAACTAGTGATGAACCAGAGGTTTTAGATCATTTGAAAGGTTTGTATCTTAAATGGAAATTCATAACCCAGCATTTGCCATGGGAGGGTGGATTTTATGAATGGTTGATAGGGGAAGTAAATACCTCCTTGAACAAGTCTGTCATAAAAAACTTAGTTTTATTGAGTTACAAACAGTCTTGTGTGAGATATGTACTATTGTAAATTCCAGACCTTTAACTTACATTTCAGATTCTCCTGATAGTGAATACTTAACTCCCAATCATCTGGTTTATGGGAGATACATTGTAGTAGCACCCCCTGTGAATGAGTTTGTGGATGGGGACATTCCTTATTTAGAAAATGACCAACTTAGAGTTCAGTACTCCTTTCATTCAGCAGTATTGAAAAAGTTTACTAAAGTATTGGTCAATTTGTATTTAACTTCATTAAGAGAAAGACATTATGATAATAAAGAAAATTTTATTGAATGTCCTCTCAAAACTGGGGAAATAGTTCTGATAGATCTAGACAATGCTCACCGTAATTTGTGGCCGATGGGACGAGTAGTTAAACTATTTTATGGGCATGATGGGCAAGTAAGAAGTTGTCAAGTAATGGTTAAAAATGTACTGTATGAACGTTCACTCACTAAGATTGTTCCTTTGGAAATTACTGCTGAGGAGAAAATCTCTGTTACAGATTCAGAAACAGAAAGTGAACTGCCTCTCAGGCAGAAGCCACCTAGAAAGGCTGCAATCAGTGCTAATGCAAAACGGAAAATATAAATAGAAAAAGATTTTTTGTAGTTTATTTTCAGTTGAAATACCACTAGTAGTTGTTTGATAATTGCAAGTTTGGTAAATTTATTTATGCTATTTTCAATGTTTTGTACCTATGATTTTTAGATGAATTAGCAGTGCATCACTGTATTCCATTAATGACCTAACCTTTGTTGGGGGAGAGTGTCCTGAAAAGTTCAGGCCAACAGGTATGATGTCATAGAGAACCCTTAGTTTTGGTTGTGCTTTCTCCATCCCAATGAAAATAAATAAAATGGTTTCAGAGATGTACATTTGCTTGTTTATATTTATTCAATTTTCTATTTTTGTAATCTGACTCCCTTGCTCTTATTATCTAATTTTTTTTTTTTATAAACAAAAGGGGGATACTACTTACTTTTGTACGCAGACGCTGTTTTTGTTTGTTTGTTTTGTTCGTATTTTGATCATGACTTCGTCGCTGAATATTATATGTATCTATATTTTGTATTTATAAACTGTTTAGATTTCAGTAATTTATTGTAAGGGAGCCACGCAGATTTAACAGTTTCTAGCTTGGTAAGGTAATGATAAATAAGTTATCTAGGAATATCTCTCAAGTCATTTGTAACCCTTCTGAACACTGATACACTCTTGTTTACAGATGGAGAATTTGCCACACTTTTTTCCCCGGCTCTGAGAAAGAGAGTCATGGTCAAAAAATCACTGAAACTGTGAAATACCAGCTTAGATCTACCCATCACCTATCAAGATAAGTTTAATAAGTTAACATAAGGGTGATATGGTAGAGTGTTGATGTATACCATCTGAAATATGTATATATGGTAAAGAATACCGTCTGAAATATGTATAAATGGTAAAGAATACCATCTGATATATGTATATATGGTAAAGTTACCATCTGAAATATGTATATATGGTATAGTATGCTGTCTGAAATATGTATATATGGTAAAGTATGCTGTCTGAAATATGTATATATGGTAAAGAATACCGTCTGATATATGTATGTGGATGTGGTAAAGAGACAATACCCTAGGCTGTCATATGAACAATTGACTATCCTGGCCTATCTTCTCCAGACTAGGCCTCAATGCTATCCTATTCTGCTTGAGCTGGGATGTTTCTGTTGCATTGTGTTTTAGGTGTCACATATATATTCAGTAATCTGTAACATTTGATCTTGTTCATTTTGTGGCCTACATAAGTGTGTCAAATAATGTGATTTTGGCTCAGTAGATGATTCTATGTTTTGTAGCCTAGAAAGGAACATTAAGCCTAGGCTTACAGTGGTTTATTGTGAAAATATTATATAATTTCAAGTTTTCCTTAGCCTTGCTGCATTTATGTTGTTAAATACCTCTTTATATTTGCAACAATATATTTTTTGAAGGACAAAGTGTCATTTGATATAATCCAAGTTATTATTTATTTTTTATTTTTTGTATGCCAATTATTAATTGTTTTCTATTACATTATATGATATTTTATATATAATGTGCAATTTTCATCCCAGTAGCCTAGTGTAAGTAGCATAGACCATTCATTTAATGTATGCTCACCAGACCCTCAAAATTTAAATACAGTCCATTAAATACTAGAGATTCCTAGGCTATTCGTAGAAGATATAAAACCTGATGCCCTCAAAATATTTTTGAGATGTTTGACTCCCTAAAAAAAAGTATGCAAGGTGTATTGATTCTGAGAGAGGGAGCGGAGTCTTGGATACATGTTGCCTAGTTCTTTAGTTTGAACTAGTAAAGGACTAGAGTGTTCACCACAACGAGTTTACTGATTTAATGTTTATCTAAATTTAAGACACTGTAGATGTAAAAAATTCTCTATTTTCTTATATTTGCTTTATTTTGCTACTTATCTGAATAACAATAGTAAAATTTTATTAATATGAATAGTGGTATGATTTAATAATGAATTTGGGCTTGTTTGTATTTCATATTGTAGCATGAAGTTACCATAGAACTCAGAGCCCTGTGTACCGACTATTCAATCATCCTTTATAATAAAACTAAATCCTAAAAGGGCTTGATTTTAATGACTGAGTATATTAGTTATTAAGTATGCAGTATTAGTGAAAATTGTTAACTTATCAAAATTAAATTAACTTTTGCTCACATGTTCAATTGATATATTTACATTTTGTCAATAACGTTCGTTCGATGTAGATTTTCACCGTCGGTTATGCTAGTATTTTGTCAATGTTCTATACTGTAATAATGTGTTGCATTCTTAATTTTATTAATTTTGTTTGATTTATAATATTTCATGCATATTTTACTCCCATCTATCTCTTAATATTAATATGTTATGTCAGAGATGTGTAAGTACTGTAAATCGAATTATTTATATTAGTAGTTACATAAGTATTTTAGCCTTGGCATGCTAACCGCAGGGTCGAACATTGTGCATTCAGAAATTTTCAGGATTCTGAATTACCACTTGTGCTAAACAGTAAAGGATTGGAATATTCTTATGAACTCGACAACAAACAATGATTAGCAAACTTTTACAGTGGTGAGTCCCTGGATTAGGTGGCCTTAACAGAGCAACACACACTGCACAATATGTGGTGTGTTTGGCCATCATCACTTGCCTCAAGGACCTAAACACAGCATACTTAAGGGTAAGCTTGGCACCCCTAAATCTCTAATATCCCCTGGAGTTGGTGGTCATTTTGGACCAACATGTTTGTGTGTTTGGCAACCCCTTGCCTTAACAAACCAAATACAGAGTTCTTTGTACGCTTGGCACCCCAAAATCTCCAGTACCCCGTTGGTTATAATTTTAGAGTTGGTGGAGTTTATGGCCCAACATACAGCACACATGATTGTTTGTTTGGCCACCTCCACTCTTGTGGCAGTAAAAGAGGCTCTAAAGGTGGTGGCACTGGAAAACATACAAACAGTTGACTATAAAGAGACAGTAATCGAAAAAATTAAAGACGTTGTGATGGAAAGGGCAAACCCACTCATCGAACAGGCACTTGATAAAGAGAAGACAGTGGTACTCTCAGGCATAAGCGAATCCCAGGAGCCAACATGGCAGGGGAGACTTGAAGAAAATAAAGCTAGGGGGTAGACCTGATAAGAAAGCTTGGAGTAGTTTGTGGTCCTGAGGATATTGTAAACATACACCAACTAGGTAAATATTCGAGGGAAGGAAAGCCGAGACCAACAAAAGTAACCTTTGAGAGAGGAGAAACATTCAGGGAAATATTGTTGAAAAAAAAGTCTAAAGAACCTTCAAGAATTCAAAGAAGTGTTCATTAGATGATACAGAACACAGGAAGAGATGGGAAAGATAAAAAACTTGTTGGAAGGGGCAAGGTTAAATGAGGAAAGAAATGAAGAAGGGAAGAAAAATTTTCATTACAGAGTTCTTCCAGACAAAGGGGAGATAAAGAAGATAATGACAGAAGATCAGGGAATGGAGCCTCATTAAGATTGTTATACACAAATGCTGATGGATTAGCTGGTAAGGCAGTAGAATTAAATGATATGATTCACAACAGTAAGGCAGATATAGTAGCAGTTACAGACACTAAGTTGAGTGAGGACATAAACAGTGTCACAGTTATTCCTAAGGGCTTCAGAATATTAAGGGTTGAAAGATCTGAGAGGACTGGTGGAGGGATAGCACTGCTCATAAGTGAAATGATTCAAGTTGAAGAAATAAACTTGGCTATAGAAAGTGAGTTCAAGGAATTTCTTGTTTCTCGCATAAATACTGGTTCAGAGAGCATTATAATAACTGTTGTATATAACCCACCAAGGAACCAGAATAGGCTTGAAGTTTATGAGGAAAGTTATATAGGTACTATTGAAATCATAAACTCAGTTGTTAACATGGCACGGGAGAAAAAATGTAGGATTTTAATTATGGGAGATTTTAATCATAAAGAGATAGATTGGATAAATCTTAACCCACACAGTGGTAAGGACCCATTCGGGGCAAGATTCCTAGATTGCGTACAAGGGAATTTCCTACACCAACATGTAATGGAACCAACGAGGGCCAGGGGTGGGGATGAGCCATCACTACTTGATCTAGTATTCACAGATAATGTGTTGGATATTGAAAAAATTGAGTATGAACCATCAATTGGAAAGAGTGACCACTGTGTATTGTTGGTGGAGTATATCACTGAAGATATTCTGCCTGAGAGTAGAGGCACTGAGGACATGAGGAGGAACTATCCAAAAGGAGATTACATCGAAATGAATGAGTTTTTTGCAGTTATTGACTGGAAAACCTTATTTTACAACAAATCTGTACAAGAAATGTATGACATCTATTGTGAGAAATATGGGGAGATAGTAGATTGCTGCATACCTGTCACCAAAGTAGGTGTAATTCATGCCAGAGAGAAATGGTTCGATAATGGGTGTAAAAGAGCTAAGGAGTGGAGAGACAAATGCTGTAATAGGTATAGGAGGAGAAAAAATATAAATGGCTGGCAAACCTACAAAAGAGCAAGAAATGATTACCTAAGTAAAAGGAAAGAGGCAGAGAGAGACTATGAGAGGGACATCACCAGGAAGGTTAAAGAAAATCCCAAGATTTTCCATTGCTTTATCAGAGGAAAACTGAAGGTAAAAGAACAGGTTTTAAGGCTAAAGAGAGCGGATGGAAGCATCACTGAGACGGATGAAGAGATCTGCAAAGAATTGAACAAGGAAAATACCCCACTCCCTCAGATTGCAGAGATAGAAGCTCAAGGGCCGGTATTAGAGAACATCAACCTTACAGCCATAGAGGTATGCAAAGCGCTGATGGATTTAGATGTTCATAAAGCTACAGGTCCTGATGACATATCCCCTCATGTGCTTATAAAATGTGCAGACTCAATATCAGTGGCACTAAGTATCATATTTAAAAAGTCACTGGAGTCAGGGGAGATTCCAAGATACTGGAAACAAGCAAATGTGATACCTATCTTCAAAAAGGGAAGGAGGGATACGGGTCTGAACTATAGACCAGTTTCCTTGACCAGCATAGTTTGCAAAGTTATGGAGAAACTACTAAGGAAACATATCTCTCTTCACTTGGAATCCTTCAACTTTTTGTCAGGGAGGCAACATGGCTTCAGAGAAGGTAGATCAACAGTAACAAACTTATTAGAATTTTATGATGAGGTAAGCCGAATCTTACAGGAAAGAGAGTGCTGCGCAGATTGCATATTTCTAGACTTCCAGAAAGCGCTTGACACTATTCCACATGGGAGACTTATTAGGAAGCTGCAAGCAATGGCTATAATAGGTGGATATGTTTTGGAATGGATAAAAACTTACTTAGAAGGAAGGGACACTCAGTGTCTGAATGGAGAAGAGTTAGTAGTGGAGTTCCACAGGGTTCAGTTTTAGGGCCACCTTTGTTCCTTGTATATGTAAATGACCTACCAGAGTCTGTAAATTCATTCATGAATATGTTTGCAGATGATGCAAAGATTGTGAAGAAACGAGAACAATGGTAGAGAACTTCAGGAGCATCTAAATGATCTGCATGAGTGGTCAGAAAAGTGGCTAATGAAATTCAATGCTTCAAAATGTAAGGTAATGAGAATGGGTACAATTGCAAGAAGGCCCAAGCTTGACCACTCGGTGGCTGGAGTACAACTTCAAGAGACAGAAAATGAGAGAGATCTAGGAGTAAACATACTGGCAGATTTGTGTCCAGAAATACATATAAATGGCATAGTAAGGGCAGCATATGCATTCTTATCAAATGTAAGGGTAGCCTTCAGGCACATGGACAAGGAGATGTTCAGAAATATTTATGTAACCTATGTGAGGCCAAAACTCGAATATGCAGCCCCCTTTTGGAATCCACTCTTGAAAAAGCACATAGCTAAGCTTGAAAAAGTTCAAAGACATGCCACGAAACTGGTGCCAGAAATACGCAATCTCAGTTATGATGAGAGGCTGAGGGAATTAGACTTACCATCACTCGAAGCTAGAAGATTGAGGGGGATATGGTGACAGTCTTTAAATTCCTTAATGGTTATGATAGAGTGGATAGGGATCGATATTTTGATATGGCTGGCTCTAGAACTAGAGGTCATAGTTTGAAACTTCTTAAGAAAACTTCTTTGCAGGATGTAAGGAAATACTTTTTCAGTGTAAGAGTAGTTGATAGTTGGAATTCGCTAAGCGAGGAGGTAGTTAATGCTATCTCAATCCAAAGTTTTAAGGACAGGTATGATAAGTATCACTAAGTATAAAATGGAACTGATCAAGAGACGGGAAGATACGAGCTTTGGGCTCTTTCCCGTAAACACAATTAGGTAAGTACAATTAGGTAAGTACTAACCCCGTAGTGTAGCCCTCTAGAGTGACATTCAGATCCAAGTAGATAGGAAAGACTGAAATTTCCACTTGTGAGCTTGATGAGCACTGGTGGCTTGCAATCCCAAGGGCATAGGATATATTGAAATTCCCACCTGTGAAATTCATAATGGGTACATCTATAGATTTAGAAGTTGTTCATTGTGCTAGTCATAATATCCCAGAATTGTTAGCAGATAACCCAACAGTTTGCTTTCATGTCTTAGAAAATTTCTTTAAAATAAGGCAAGTGAAAATTGAAACTTCTAAATTTCATTGCTGTTTACATTGTCTTCCACCAACAGTGTTGTCAGTGCAAAATCAAAGTGTATTTGAAAGGGAAAATTATACAGAAATCAAAGACAAAATGCTCTTGAAATATGAAGAAACAAAAACAGAATTATTTAAAAATTTATGTCTAAAACAGTTCTTACAGCAAAACCATCATTATTTTTTGGACAAAGTAATATTCAATGCTACTATATGTAATGTATGTGAAGATTTAGTTAGGCATAGATTTATCAGCTCAATGCATCCAACTATGGGTGGTATTCTTGCTGCTAAGCAATCTGCTTCACTTGATGAATTGGGTAAAATAGCTGATATGATAGCCCCATATACAAAAGCATATGACCTTCAAAATGTACCTTCAACAGAGCATCATGAGCCTGCACCTCAACCTGTCACAAAAATGGATACTCCTGCAAACTGGCATTTGGGACTAAGACCTTATAGCCCCAGTCAAAGAGCTCAAGTCTGCTGTGCTCACATCTTTTACATTGCTGCAGCACACACAAACCATGGTGCTGAGTGGCCAGGCAAAAGCAGTACAAATAATTCCTCATTCCTGCCCATCATCTCCAGTTTCTTAAAATTTGGGAAACTAAATCAGCAGGTCAGAGTATATGGGGTCTCCATTGGTTTTTCATTAATTTGGATCACAATTTAAAGTTCATTGTAGACACAGGAGCAAGCGTCTCTATTCTCCCTCACCTCATGGAAGCTAAATACTATTTGCAACCTACTGCTTTCAATATTTCTGTTGCACACTGGGAACCTTTGCATGTTTTGGTCAGCTTTCACCAGACATTACTATTCCTTAGCTGAGAAGAAATTTCTACTAGAATTTTGTAGCAACATCAGCTACTCAACCTTTATTGGGTTTAGATTTCCTATTTCATTTTGCACTGCACATGGATGGCATAACAAAGACGCTAATGGATTCAAATACTTTAAGATATGTGCCACAAGGGCTTTTTTTCAAGTTTAGTTACCCCTATCCACCAAAATAAGTGCAGTAATTTACCTGAGTGTGTCAAACAAGCCTTGTTTGATTTCCCATTTCTTTTACAACCAAATGACTACTACTACACCTGTAGAGAATATATATATTTCATTTATATATACCATGTACGATATACGTTTTCTTTGTAATGAAATGTATAGTTTTCTTTTGTCTCAGCTGTGTTTTGTTTATGTGTTGATGAGTAAGGCTGCCATTTTATTCTTCAGAAAGATTTTCTGCAGCATGGTCGATAGATAGAGATGATAGAATAATGTTTAGGAGCAAGGAATATTAATAATAATGCAGTCTAGAAAATTGAATAAACCCCAAATTGGGTGAGTAAATAAATATTTTATGGGTATGATATTGTGCATAAATAGTGATAAGTATTAAGTAGTTATATTTTCATTTTTATAAATTATACAAATATTATTTTCTTTACTACCAAAATGTTAATAGTTTTATTTCTCTTGGTTGCAGTGTTTTTTTAAATTGTGTTCAGGTTGATATTAATAAATTTGTAAAAGGTTCTAAGCTATCTCTCAATCCACCCTCTACAAAATGTGGTTACCCCCGGAGTGTCCCGCCAAGAAAACCAGAGCCAACTTCTCAAGATTTTGGTAATTAAGAGACTTACAGCCATGTTGGATTCTAAAGATGAAGATTCAGGGATGGCCCACTCGATAGCAATAAAACCTCCTGCATTCATGGAGACTTCAGTTCCTGGATGGTTCTCCTTCATGGAAGCACAATTTTACTTAAAAAAAAAAAATCACTGTGAGTGTTAACAAATTCTACAGCATCATCACAGCATTGCCAGCCAAAGTGGTCCCAAGAGTGCCCAATAATGTGATTGACCCAGTGATGTCAGACTACAATACACTTAAGTGAGTGGTTTTCAGTAGGTTTGAGAAAACGAAACCAGAATTTTTAGATAGGCTAATGGAGACAACTAATATATCAGGTAGGCCCTCTGTTTATTTGCAAAAAAAAAATGATTACCACAGCATCTAGAATAGGGGTTATTGATGATATAATACGTCATAAATTCCATCAAGCTCTGCGTCAACTATTTCACCCCTTGATAGCCTCTCAAAAAGAGTTAAATTTGTCACAGTTAAGCAAGTTGTCTGATGAGTTCTTGCCATATATTAGTAAATCTTCTGTAATGGCTGTTCAGCAACCAAATCCTGTACAACGAAGCATTCCAAATAAGGGTAAAACAAATTACAATTCCATTTCCATTGGTGTATGCCCAATTAGTAAGGACCAGTGCCCAAAAGTGGGTAGGGCACATATTTATTTCGCTGATCTTGCCAAAGCTTGTAAACCATGGTGTAAATGGCAGGAAAAAGCAAATATTGCAATGCTACCTAATTCCAGACTGCCAACCCCGTCTTTGGAAAACTAGAGGAGCGGGTTGCCAATTTTGCTCCAGCATACCCACCACTTTTAAAAGTAGCTACTCAACTTGGAGCTACAATGTTTAACTTTATAATTGATACTGGCGCTAGCGTGACCAAAATTCCCTATGAATATGTAATTGGGCATGTAATAGAACCCTCACCTATTTCAATATCTTCTTACACTGGAGAAGTTATAAATGTCATGGTCAAGCAAGACTAAAAATTCGAATTTCTAGCTTAAGGCATTCATTCATGTGGACTTTTATTATCGCTAATGCAGTACATCCTTTGCTCGGTTTTGATTTTCTTAAAAATTCTGATCTTTCCATAGATTGTCAAATGAGACATTATTGACAGTAGTACAGTGATTTAACGAACTCATCTGTTAAGTATTTAGCCAAAGAAATATCCAATTAAGATTTAAGTGACTTAGCTAGTGGTAAATGCCATAGTTTTCCAAAGACTTTTATTCCTAAAAGATTTAGACACCTGTGATAAAGTTTGGTTACAAGTTGATAGAGTCAGGAAATGTTTGGAAGCCCCATACTAAGGACCATATAAGGTTATTAAGCTCATTCCTATATATTTTCTTATAAGATTGTCTGATGATGTACATAGTTATGTTTCTGTTGATTGCTTGAAACCAGAAATCGAGCCTAAAGCAATGCCTGAACTAAGTACTGTTGAGCTGATATATTAACAATAATAGTGATACCCAAGGATTATTTCTATTATTAGCTCTGCATTTTGGGAAGAAACTATTGTAGAGAATATATATATATCATTCATATTTCCCATGTGCGGTATACTTTTTCTTTGTAATGAAATGTATAGTTTTCTTTTGTCTCAGCTGTGTTTTGTTTATATTTTGATGAGTAAGCCTGCCATTTTATTCTTCAATAAGATTTTGTGCAGCATGATCGATAGATAGAGAAGATAGAATAATGTTTAGGACTATTATAATAAAAATGCAATCTTGAAAATTAGATGAACCCCAAATATGGTGAGTAAATAAATATTTTGTGAGCAAGATATTGTGCCTGAATAGTGATAAGTATTAATTAGTATATGTGAATAGATGACCTTTTTCCTTTTATTGTATTGTTTTGTCAATTTATATTTTCATAACAATAATACAATCTTGAAAATAAGGCTGAGGTAGGAGACAAGTTTGTAGTGAGCAGTTTGGTTTTATGAAAGGTCGAGGGACAATGGATGCAGTATTCGCAATGAGGCAGACAATGGAAAAATATAGAGATAAGCAAAGAGGGCTGTATATGGCGTTTATTGACCTGGAAAAAGCTTATGATCGGGTCCCGAGAAGCGAGGTGTTGAGGAGTATGAGGTCGAAGGGAGTGAAGGAGAAGTATGTCAAGATAGTTCAGGACATGTACAGGGAAGCCACAACAAGAGTAAGAAGTACAGTTGGCAATACAGAGCCTTTTCAGGTGAATGTTGGACACCATCAGGGATCAGCTCTTAGCCCCTATCTATTTAACCTTCTCATGGATGTAATGGTGGAGGAGGTGACAAAGGAGGCACCATGGAGCATGCTCTTTGGAGACGATATTGTTTTGGTCTCCGAGAGCCGTGAAGAATTGCAAGAGAGGTTGGAGCTATGGAGGGGTTTGCTGGAGGATTACGGACTGAAGGTGAGCAGACAGAAAACGGAGTACCTGGAGTGCAATGTGACACAAGGAGGCGACCTCTTCATGCAAGACCACAAGCTTCCAAAAGCGGACGCCTTCAAATACCTCGGCTCCTACGTAACGAAGGATGGAGACCTAGAGAGAGAGATTGATCATAGGATCCAGGTAGCGTGGAACAGCTGGAAGAGAACATCAGGGGTGCTATGTGACAAGAAAATCAGTGCTAGAGTGAAAGGAAAAGTGTACAAGTCAGTTGTGAGACCAGCGTTGCTGTACGGAGCAGAGACGTGGCCGATGAAAAGGGTTCAAGAAAGGAAGATAGATGTAGCAGAAATGAGAATGCTGAAGAGGATGTGTGGGGTGACGAGGGAGGACAGGATACGAAATGACCGGATCAGAGGTACAGTGAAGTGGTGGAGGCGTCGGCGAAAGCGCAGGAGGGGAGATTACAGTGGTTCGGTCATGTGAAGAGGAGAGAAGAAGACTACGTGGGTGTGAGAGTGATGGAGATGGACGTGGAGGGCAGACGTAGACGAGGAAGACCTAAACTACGGTGGAGGGACCGACTGAAGGAGGATCTCAGAGAGAGACAGCTGGGGAAGGAGCAAGTGATGGACCGGAACCAGTGGAGATGACTAGTGAAGAGATGTGACCCCATATGAAAATGGGAACGCAAATAGGGGAAGAAGAAGAAGAAGAAGAATACAATCTTGAAAATTAGATAAACACCAACTATGGTAAGTAAATAAATATTTTATGAGTAAGATATTGTGCCTGAATAGTGATAAGTATTAATTAGTATATGTGAATAGATGACCTTTTCCCTTTCATTGTATTGTTTTGTCAATTTAAATTTTGATTTTTATAAATTATACAAATATTATTTTTCTGCTGCCAAAATGTTAATAGTTTTATTTCTTTTGGTTGCAATTTTTTTTTTTAAACTTGTATTCTGGTTGATATTAATAAATTTGTAAAGGGTCCAAAACTGTCTCTCAATCCACCCTCTACACACCTCCTAACAATGTCGTGTATCATCGTTTTGAAACAAATACACCACCAGTATATGTAAAAACTTGTCCATTACCCACCAACAAAGTTTCTGCTACCAAAGAAAAATTTAATGCTCTTCTAAAGGCTGGTGCCATTGGTCCATCAAAATCTTCCTGGTCCTCTCCATTATATTTAGTGCCAAAGAAAAATCCAGGAGAGTGCCGTCCAGTTGGTGATTACCGAGCTGTGAACTCTATGACCATAACAGATAGATACCCACTTCCTCATATTTCAAGCCTTTCTTCTAAACTTCATGAAAATAAAAGTTGTTTATGAAATTGGACTTGTTGAAAGCTTATCACCAAATCCTGTGCATCCGGATGACATCCAAAAAGCTGCAGTGACTACCCCATTTGGGCTATCTGAATATGCATATATGCCTTTTGGGCTTAGAAGCGCCCCTTCAACATTCCAGAGATATATGGGCTGTCTGTTCAGAGACTGTGATTTTGTGCTTGTGTACCTTGATGATATTTTTATATTTATCAGTGACAACAGTTTACGAATCTTTCTAAATAATTGTTTTTTTGTTGCTGCCTCCTTAGATTTCCTTGGATGTACAAGAATAATAAGAAATCAGCCATCAAGGACTTCCCATTACCACAAGATTCTAAGGGCTTAAGAAGGTTTCTGGGCATGGTTGGGTATTATAGACGTCTAATTCCTCACTCTGATGATATAGTATTCCTCATGACAGAACTTATCAAAGAATTTCCGAATGCTAAACAGTTACAGTGGTCAGAAGAAACTGCAAAGTCCTTCAGTTCCATCAAAGACACTTTACGATATGCATCGGTTTTAAGTCATCATGGCTCTGAAGCAAATTTTACCCCTGAAAGCAACGGGTAATATATGATTCATGTTTTCCCATATCTTAATGTGCCTATATGATTATTATTGATGCCTATGCAATATAGGAAATAATGCACATGTGAAGCCAAGAGTAAGGTTGGGAAGAAGCTGTAAATATGATACAGTAAATATGTGTCATAGGTTCAAGTCCAGGTCAGGGATAAAATGAGCGAGTGCATGATCGAGGTTTGAGAATGGTAGATGGGGATGATAACGAGTGGGAGCTGAATCAGTTGCTGTTTGCAGGTGATACTGTGGTGGTGGCAGATTCAGAGGAGAAGCTGTGTCAGTTAGTGTCAGAATTTGAAATGGTGTGTGAGAGAAGGAAGTTGCGAGTGAATGTGGGAAAGAGTAAGGTTATGAGGTGTACAAGAAATGAGGATGGTGCTGGATTGAATGTTATGTTGAATGGAGAGACAGTTGAGGAAGTTGATCAGTTTAAGTATTTAGGCTCACTTATAGCTGCAAATGGTGGAGTGGAAGCAGATGTGTGTCAGAGAGTGAATGAAGGATGTAAAGTGTTGTGTGCTTTGAAAGGAGTGACGAAGAATAGAAGGTTGGAAATGAATGTTAAGAAAGTTTTGTATGAGAAAGTGGTTGTACCAACTGTGACGTATGGATCAGAGTTATGGGGTATGGAAGTAATTGAGAGACGGAAACTATATGTGTTTGAGATGAAATGCCTGAGGAGTATGATTTGTGTATCTCGATTGGATAAGGTTAGGAATGAAGTGGTGAGAGCAAGAACGGGTGTGAGGAGAGAAATTGCAGCCAGAGTAGATATGAATATTTTGAGATGGTTTTGCCATGTGGAAAGGATGCATGATGAAAGACTGCTGAAAAAGGTGATGAATGCAAGAGTTGAAGAGAGAAATGCTAGAGGAAGGCCTAGGTTTGGATGGATGGATGAAGTAAAGAGAGCCCTTATTGATAGGAGGATTAATGTGAGGGAAGCAAGCGAGCGTGCTAGGAATAGGAATGAGTGGCGAGCGATTGTGACTTAGCTCTGATGGGCATCTGCTGTTACCATGGAGCTGCATCTCACAGAGGTAGCCCTGTGGTAGGGGCAGTAGGGGAGTTGGCAGTTGTGAAGCGACACAGGTTTTGGAAGAGCAGGGAGGTTGGTCTGTGGCACTCCAGCAGTGCCATCTGAATGGTTGCTAGCTCCCTCGCCATTGCCCATAGAGCAGAGTAATCCCTTTATTGTTTTCTTTTTTGATGTCGGATATATCCCAAGTAAAGGGGGAAACAGCCAAGGTAGATAGAATAGATAAATAATAGTCTCTAAATCCTTGATTTTCTGTTTTAATCTCCTAATAGCTACTCCTCCTCCTGCTACTACATCCCATGGAGATCCTCTATAATCCCTCCCTGACCATTGAATGGGGGGTTGGGGGGTTGGGACAAAGATGGCCTCATTTTCATGTTTTCCCTTTTCACACAATATAGAAAGAAGAAGAAGAAAAAAAAAGAGAGAAAAGCTTTTATGTAAGCGTTACACAGAATTTCTGTATCTTCATATAAGTACTATTTAGTTACTCAGTTTATCTCTTTTCTGGTAACACCCATCCTAACCTAAAATTTGACTTTGGTAATTTGAGGGGTGAAACTGCAAAACAAAAGTCTACTTGCAGGAAAATTTGAATTTGTATCTTAGGAGACACCCACCTGTTTCCGCTATATATTTTTTTTAATTGATAAGCTCACTTGCTAAGCAAGGTATGTTATCAAAGGATCAGACTTTATATTTAACTCAATATATACAAAATAAAAAATAATCAAAGTGAAAGCTAAATGAAAAAAAAAATGAAAAAAATAAGACAGCTGTGCTACTTGGAAACTTAACTGTTGACAGGTGTATTTTTAGTATTTATTTCTTCAATTATTTCGTGTTTCAAACTAATTATCAAGTTAATATAAATGGGGAGGATATTGATTTTAACAATATATGGAACCACAGGATCAGGTAAATGGCGGTAAGAGCTCTCCCCAATTTACACAAAAATTAGGTAATTTGATGTGATGGCTTCACCTCTGGCAACTCTTCTAAACTTCCTTCAAGGCAGAACAGGACAGCTTCTCCTCTTTCCCCTCTTGAAAGTGTTCTCAGTTTTTTCCTTTAATATTT
>JAXCGZ010009646.1:95000-106805 GCA_037179515.1 Halocaridina rubra
ATGAAGGGATGAAAATGAAGGTGGAAGAGAAAAAGAGGGCTTTTGAGGAAGGGCTGCAGTGAAAAAGTAGGGAGAAGTATGAAAGATATAGGGAGAAAAATGTGGAAACCAAGCGGAAGGTAGAGGAAGAGAAGAGGTTGGCAAATGTTAGGTGGGGACAGGATTTTAGTAGGTCATATGAGGAGAATAAAAAGAAGTTTTGGAAAGAAGTGAAGAGAGCAAGGAAGGGTGGATTGAGGATGGAAGAGACAGTGAAAGATGTGAATGGACAGATGTTAAGAGGGAACGATGCAAGGAAAAGATGGGCAGAATATTTTGAGTGCTTGCTGAATGTTGAGGAAGATAGAGAGGCAGCTATAGTGACAGTGGGAGGGGTTCAATGGCCAGTAATGGGAGATGAAAATGAGAGAGAGATTACAAGAGAGGAGGTGAAAAGGGCATTGTATGAAGCGAAAGCAGGTAAAGCACCTGGAATGGATGGTGTGAGAGCGGAGATGTTGAAAGAAGGGGGTGTGACTGCATTGGAATGGTTAGTGAGAGTGTTTAATATATGCTTTATGTTGTCATTGGTGCCAGTGGATTGGGTGATTGCCTGTATAGTGCCCCTATACAAAGGTAAGGGAGATATGTATGAATGCAGTAATTTTAGGGGTATAAGTTTGTTGAGTGTGGTAGGAAAAGTGTATGGTAGGATACTGGTTAATAGGATTAGGGATAAGACAGAATATGTGATTGTGGAAGTGCAGAGTGGTTTTAGGAGAGGTAGAGGTTGTATAGATCAGATTTTTATAGTTAGGCAGTTATGTGAGAAATATTTAGGACAGGGTAATGATGTGTATTTTGCATTTTTGGATCTGGAGAAAGCATATGATAGAGTTGATAGAGAGGCTATGTGGAATGTTTTGAGATTATATGGAATAAATGGTAAATTGTTGCATGCAGTGAAGAGTTTGTATGAGGGTAGTAGAGCTTGTGTTAGGGTAGGGAATGAAGTGAGTGAGTGGTTTCCAGTGAGTGTGGGACTGAGACAGGGATGTGTGATGTCACCATGGCTATTCAATTTGTATATTGATGGAGTTGTAAGAGAGGTGAATGAGCGAGTGCGTGGTCGAGGTTTGAGAATGGTAGATGGGGATGATAACAAGTGGGAGCTGAATCAGTTGCTGTTTGCAGATGATACTGTGGTGGTGGCAGATTCAGAGGAAAAGCTGTGTCAGTTAGTGTCAGAATTTGGAATGGTGTGTGAGAGAAGAAAGCTGTGAGTGAATGTGGGAAAGAGTAAGGTTATGAGGTGTACAAGAAATGAGGATGGCGCTGGATTGAATGTTATGTTGAATGGAGAGACACTTGAAGAGGTTAATCAATTTAAGTATTTAGGCCCGGTTATAGCTGCAAATGGTGGAGTGGAAGCAGATGTGTGTCACAGAGTGAATGAAGGATGTAAAGTGTTGGGTGCATTGAAAGGAGTGACGAAGAATAGAGGGTTGGAAATGAATGTTAAGAAAGTTTTGCATGAGAAAGTGGTTGTGCCAACTGTGATGTATGGATCAGAGTTATGGGGTATGAAAGTAAGTGAGAGACGGAAACTAAATGTGTTTGAGATGAAATGCCTGAGGAGTATGATTGGTGTATCTCGATTGGATACGGTTAGGAATGAAGTGGTGAGAGCAAGAACGGGTGTGAGGAGAGAAATTGCAGCCAGAGTAGATATGAATATTCTGAGATGGTTTGGCCATGTGGAAAGGATGGATGATGAAAGGCTGCTGAAAAAGGTGATGAATGCGAGAGTTGATGGGAGAAATGCTAGAGGGAGGCCTAGGTTTGGATGGATGGATGGAGTAAGGAGAGCCCTGAATGATAGGAGGATGGATGTGAGGGTAGCAAGCGAGTGTGCTAGGAATAGGAATGAGTGGCGAGCGATTGTGACGCGGCTCTGATGGGCATCTGCTGTTACCACGGGGCTGCATCTTACAGAGATAGCCCTGTAGTAGGGGCAGTAGGAGGAGCTGGCAGTTGTGAAGCGACACAGGTTGTGGAGGAGCCGGGAGGATGGGCTGTGGCACTCCAGCAGTGCCATCTGAACGGTCGCTAGCTCCCTCGTCATTGCCCATAGAGCAAAGTAATCCCCCTATTTGTTTTCCTTTCTTGATGTCGGCTATCCCCCAATTAAAGGGGGAAACAGCCAAGGTATATGTATGTGTATGTATATATATATATATATTGAAAGCACAGAGTCTGCTTTAAATTCGCATGTTGAAAAATCGAAAGAGTATTTTTAATCGTCGCTATCTGCCGATCATTTTCATTTATGGTTCAGAATGAATGCTGGAACCTGGCGGAGAAGCTCAATACAGGCACTCACGATCATAATAATAATAATAATAATTATAATAATAAAAATAATAACAATAATAATAATAATAATAATAATAATAATAATAATAATAATAATAATAATAATAATAATAATAATAATAATAATAATAATGTATATATAAATAGACACAAGCCTCATTCCCCCTTGTAAGCGGGGTGACTGAGCCAAAAAACGTTCATTCACCATGATTCACATACACACCTCAACCACTAATATCAGCTCCTTGAGGATAGAGTGTTGCCACGTCTCCCCCCCTTCCACCCTGCTTGGGTCACCCACACGGCAGGCGGGCGAGGACATTCCACAATGAGGGCCGACAGCCGCGGCTGGTTTACCCCCACCGCCTCATCAAATGGCAACCCCCCTCACACCCGCCACCACAGTTCACTGAGCTAGCAGGTGCAAGTAATCCCTTTCGGCCGCATCATATATGCACAATCTTTCTCCATTCATTCCTATCTCTTGCATGCACTAATCCCTGTTCCACTGACATTCCACGTGCATTCAGTGCTCGTTTCACGCCATACATCCATCTCATTCTAGGTCTCCCTCTTAACCTTAATCCAATCACCTCTGCACTCCACACTCTCTTCACTAATCGTTCATCACTCATCCTTTCCATGTGTCCAAACCATCTCAATGCTTTCTGATCTAAACTATCCGACAGCTTCATTTCAACACCCATTCTCTGCCTGACATCCTCATTTCTTACTCCATCTATTCTAGATACACCAGTCATACCTCTCAAGCACCTCATCTCCATTATATTCAACTTGTTTCTTTCATCCTCTCTTGCATTCCAAGTCTCTGCTCCATACAATGCTATCGGCACAATCACACCTTCATATATCCTTCTCTTTGCATTCATTCCCAAATATCTATTTCTCATTACGCATTTCAACCCACCTAGACATTTACTAGCTTCCTCCACTCTTTGATTTACCTCTACATCCACTCGTTCACTCCGTGATACATGTGACCCCAGATACATAAAACTCAACTTCTTCAAGCAACTCCCCATTAACTCCTACATTCAAGCTGCCAACATTAACACTCCTCGTACATCTCATGACTTTTCCT
This sequence comes from Halocaridina rubra, assembly GCA_037179515.1. Taxonomy (NCBI): domain Eukaryota; kingdom Metazoa; phylum Arthropoda; class Malacostraca; order Decapoda; family Atyidae; genus Halocaridina; species Halocaridina rubra. The sequence continues at coordinate 98,458 of JAXCGZ010009646.1, forward strand.
TTACCAATATTCACGTGCAACTTTCTTTTTTCACACACTAATAAATTCAGTCACCAAATGATTCAATACAATTTCAGTATCATCCATCAGTACAGTATCATCCGCAAATAGCAACTGACTCAATTTCTACGACCTTCCCTCCTCACCCATTAGTTCCAAGCCTCTGTCAAGGACTCTTTCATTTACTTCCCTTACTACTCCATCCATATATACATTAAACAACCATGGTGACATTACACTACCTTGACATTATTGAACATGCATCTCAAACCAATCACTCATATCATTCCCAACTCTCACGCAAACGTGCCAAATCAATGAGCTACTGGATGTATTGGATCTGAGTGAGTATAGCTTGTGCCTTCCCTTTACAGCATTCATACACACACAAATACACTGGTGCAGCTATGCTATGTGCATGTTATTCGTCCTCAATAGCTTTAATTATAATACTGGCGGATGTGTTGGAGTCACCAGTTCCCAGGAGTAAGTGCTATTTAAGAGATACTTTCATAAACCTGGCTCAGGTAATAGACTTCTGTTTTGTAGGATATGTTATTACCGTTCTGCACATGGTGCCCCGCGTGAGGAATGAAGGAATATCCTGGGCTGTTTCTGTGAGGTAAAGCTTAAGCTAGGTTAGGCTTAGGGTCTAGTGGAAAGACTAGGGTTTGTGATTAGGCCTAGGTTATTGATAATTGTGTATTGTATAAAGTTAGGCTAGGACTAATTTTTGTTTGTTTTTTTGTCATGGCACAGTATAAGCTTCCCAAGCAATTAAATTTTGTTGACTCAAATTGGGATAGGTTTATTACCAAATATGAAACCTTCCGACTGTTTACAGCATTAAATAGTAAACCTGGAGAATTTCAGGTGACCGGCCTTAAATATTGCATGGGTAAGGAGTCGGAGGAGGTTATGAAAATGTTTAATTTGTCAACTACGAAACGGTAATAGAGAAATTGTAGAATTATTTTTAACCATGGAAGAAGGTGTTAAGGTTTCATTGGGTGTTTTATCAGTGCACACAGCAATCACATGAGGATACTGAAGGCTACTTTTGTGCTTTGTATTTAGTGTCTGAGTATGTTGATTTTACTAATAGAAAGGAAAGCATTCGGGATCAGTTTGTTGCTGGAATCCTGAATGAGGATCTAGTGGAGAAGATAGAGCTATTGTATTATTCAAAAGATGGGTTCTTGACTTTAGATGATAATGTCAAGTATACTCGGATGTATAATGATATCCATGAAGGCAGGAAACAAGAGAAAGAGCAAAGCAAGAGCAGTGATGAGGTGAAATTCTTAAAAGGTAAGAAGGAAAGAACTAAGACCATAGAATATAAGTGTAAATTTCGTGAGCATTCCCATTTACCTCATAAATGCCAGGCATATTGGGAAGACATGTAATAAATACCATAGAAAAATCATTTTGCAGTAATGTGTAAAGGAACTGATACTAAGGTGGATGCAGTGGATAAGAGTCATCAATCAGATTCCACTTTTGAAGGAGAAGAGCTAGAGTGTGCTGAAGCATGTTTTGGAGAATTGGCTGGGAATATGATATCCATGAGGGCAGGAAACAAGAGAAAGAGCAAAGCAAGAGCAGTGATGAGGTGAAATTCTTAAAAGGTAAGAAGGAAAGAACTAAGACCATAGAATATAAGTGTAAAATTTGTGAGCATTCCCATTTACCTCACAAATGCCAGGCGTATTGGGAAGACATATAATAAACACCATAGACAAAATCATTTTGCAGTAATGTGCAAAGGAACTGATAGTAAGGTGGATGCAGTGGATTAGAGTCATCAATCAGATTCCACTTCTGAAGGAGAAGAGCTAGAGTGTGCTCAATCATTTTTGGGAGAATTGGCTGTCAATATGGTGTCAAGGTCAGACCCGCTACGAGTCGCACTAAGGTTGAGGGGCCAGGCAGTGGACTTCAAGGTGGATATGGGTGCTGGTGTAACCATTATAAATTATTGCACCTATCAGAGAGTAAGAGCCATTTTGGACCTGGAAGTTTTGAATAAAACAGACAGGATATTGTTCTCTCCTGCAGGTCAAGTGGACGTTATAGGGGCATTTTGTACCCTAGTAGAGTATAAGGGTAAGAAGTTGTATGACAGAATGTACGTGTTGAGCCCAAAGAGCAAATCAGACAATTTGCTTAGTATGAGTGCGGCCTCTGAGTTGCAAATCATTGTGTCATGGACAGTATCAAGGTGGAAAAATAACTTATTGGTTTTGGGAGTTGAAAGACTGAGCCAGTGAGTTCATGTTTAAGACAGGAGGCAGTCCCATTCAGAGTAAGGTGTGCTAGGTCAGTGGCTATACCGTTGGTATCTGCTGTTAAAGAGAATCTAAGCAATCTTGAGTAGTTTGACGTCATTGAGAAGGTAACCCACCCTACAGAATTGGTCAGTCCCATGGTACTAGTGGTGAAACCTAAGGCAGTTCCTTTGGAGGTTAGATTGTGGGTGGACTACAGACAGCTTAATAAGTATTAGAAGAGAGAGATTTTTTGAAATTCTCACATTTGATGATGTTGCTAGTAAATTCAGAGGGGCTGCTTATTTTTCTAAATTAGATGTGAAATCAGGTATTTACCAGATACCGCTAGATGAGGCATCCAGAGATTATCACTACATCTATGACTCCATGGGTAAGTACATATTTAAGAGGCTACCAATGGGTATTTGAATCACTCCAGAGATATTCCAGCAGAAAATGACAGAATTTTTAGACGGGTTACCGTGTATGGAATATTTTTTGATGACATAGTGGTATTTGTAGATTCAGAAAAGGACAATGATAAAATCTAAGAAATGTTCTGGATATAACTATGAGATCAGGATTGAAACTGAATGAAGAGGAGTGTCTCTTTAAGCAAAAAGAAATAGAATTTCTAGGACACATCATTAGTGTGGAAGGAGTCAGAATCAATTCAGAGAAGGTAAAGGCCATTTTATTCATGGGTAGACCTTCAGCTGTACAAGAGCTAAGAAGACTATTGGGTATGATCAATTATTTGGCTGGGTTCCTGCCAAGGTTGCAAGACATCATTAAACTGCTTACCCTTCTGTTGTCTACAAGGAATGCTTGGGTTTTGTGAAGAAGACCAAGAGAAGGAATTTCAGGCCTTGAAGAAAATTTTGACTTCGGCTCCTGTACTATGTTATTTTGATTCCAGTAAACCTACAAAGGTTTCTGCAGATGCTACTTCATATGGATTAGGAGGAGTGTTAATGCAGAGATATAGTAATGCATGGAGGCCTGTAGCATTTTGTTCAAAATTGCTGTCCGATACAGAACAAAGGTGGGCACAAATTGAGAAAGAGTGCCTCGCAGCCACGAGGATTTTTGAAAGGTTTCTGCAGTTTCTGATAGGAGTCTCTTTGACTTTGGAGACTGACCATAAAACCATTGATACCACTATTAAATTCCAAGGAGTTGCATTTGGAGCCAGTTAGATACCAACGGATTCTAATGAAATTGGCAAGATTTTCATTGGTGACTGAGTATACGCAAGGATAATTCATGTCAGTGGTGGATGCCTTGTCACAGGCTCCGGGTGAAATTAGTAAGCAGATAGAAGTTTCATTGGAAGTAGAAGTGGAAGGTTATGTAGGTGGCATAGAATGAAATTTGCCAGTGACCAGCAACCAGTTACAGAGGATTAAAGAAGAACAAGCCAAGGACAAGGACTTACGTTTAATAAGCAGCTTTGTATTAGAGGGTTGGCCTGAGTCTGCAGGTAATGATGCAGGTTTGTGTAAGTATTGGGTGGCCAGGAGTTATTTAAGTGTGGTGGAGGGAGGCTTGTTGCTGTATAATGATAGGATAGTCATTCCAGAATCTCTGCATAAGGAAATGTTCCAGAGGATTCACTCAGAGGGACATTTATGTTTGAATAAATGTGGCCTTATCTGGGTCCATATTTAAAATGGTGGATTCATGATTGCTCATTTTGGCCATGGAATAGTCGGCAACAAAGGGCAGAACCTCTCAGGCCAATGGTGTTGCTCAAAAGTCCCTGGTTGAAAATAGGGGCCTATATTTGGTCTTACAAAGGGAAGGAGTACTTAATAGTACTAGACTATTACAGTAGATGGACTGAGGTAGTATATTTAAATAAATCTACATCATCATTTGTTATAGGGAAGATGAAAAATATATTCGCCAAGTTTGGTATCCTGGAGGTGATGGTGTCTGACAATGGGCCGCAGTTTGGGTCCAAAGTTTTCCAGCAGTTTGCATTAGAAAATGGGTTCCAACATTGTACTACAAACCCTCATTTACTCCAAGATAATAGATGTGCCAAGAAGGCAGTGCAGACTACCAAGAGACGTTTCTCCCAAGATTATGTGTTTTTGACATTGATGACATACAGGGCTTCTCCACTGGATACTACAAGATGTTTTCCAGCTCAGTTGTTGATGGGCAGGCAGATTAGGATAAGGCTACCTATGATCAAGTCCAAGTTGATTCCCCAATGGCCAGATTGAAGAAAGTGGCTGAAAGTGATGCTAGAATAAAGGCTGCATCATCCCATAGTTATGACACATCATGGTGCCAGGAAATTGCCTCTAGTAGGAGTAGAATCACCAGTTCTCCTGAAATCTGATGGAGTAAATAAATGGAAACAAATTCCACTTAAGCAGGGTCACAAGTTGGGAATAGATCTTACATGGTAAGAAACACAAGGCACATCAAGTCTTTACCTATGGGTTTTGATACTAGTTGTGACAGGTATAGTTGACTTGCAATAACTGTGGTGATGTCAGAGCATTCAACACTTCCTAGACCTGCCCAGGAGAGTGATCCCTTGTCATTGAGAAAGGGACGAGGGAAGGAAAGGGAGGAATAATGGGGGGAACCTTAGTATGTTATTACTAGGTCAGGAAGGTATAGTAAGCCACCTTCCACTCTTGATTTTTGGCAGGTTTACTTTTTATGTTTTTTTTCTTTCTTTTTTGTTTTGTTTTGTTAGCCTTGAAGGAGGGAACACAGATCTAATTTTGCTTTGGAATGGGACAGATGTATAGATGTGTAAACAGTACACTTCAAGTTAAGTACAATACTTTTCAGTTGAGTATAATGGTGCGGGAGATTCCCGATGGGGGCTGGTGCTGTGGTTGTTGTTGTAGGTTGATTGCAAGTGGCGGCGGTGACTATGAACGTGCCAAAACAATGAGCTACTGGATGTATTGGATCTGAGTGAGTATAGCTTTTGCCTTCATTTTACAACATCCATACACACATATTAACTGGTGCAGCTATGCTTTGTGCATGTTATGTGTCCTCGAAGGCATTGAAAAATAATGCCACCAGATGTGTTGGAGTCGCCGGTTCCCAAGAGTGAGTACTGTTTAAGGGATACTTTTATAAACCTAGCTTAGTTAATAGACATCTGATTTGTAGAATTTGTTATTACCGTCCTGCAAAGTACCGTGCCCTCTTTCAAGAGACTTTGGTTTTGGCAGTGAGACAGTTACTCTGCGTGAATGCTCTTTCTAGCGTCAGACCTTGGTGGGTCTCGTGCAATGAAGCTAGATTTTGAATACGAGTTTACTGATTTAATGTTTACCTAAATTTAAGACATTGTAGATGTAAAAACTTCTCATATTTTCTTATATTTGCTTTATTTTGCTACTTATCTGAATAACAATAGTAAGAATTTGATTAATATGAATAGTGGTATGATTTAATAATGAATTTGGGCTTGTTTGTATTTCATATTGTAGCATGAAGTTACCATAGAACTCAGAGCCCTGTGTACCGACTATTCAATCATCCTTTATAATAAAACTAAATCCTAAAAGGGCTTGATTTTAATAATTGAGTATATGAGTTATTAAATATGCAGTATTAGTGAAAATTGTTAACTTATAAAAATTAAATTAACTTTTGCTCACATGTTCAATTGATATATTTACATTTTGTCAATAACGTTCGTTCGATGTAGATTTTCACCGTCGGTTATGCTAGTATTTTGTCAATGTTCTATGTTGTAATAATGTGTTGCATTCTTAATCTTATTAATTTAGTTTGATTTATGATATTTCATGCATATTTTACTCCCATCTATCTTTTAATATTAATAAGTTATGTCAGAGATGTGTAAGTACTGTAAATCGTGTTATTTATATTATTAGTTACATAAGTATTTTAGCCTTGGCAGTGCTAACCGCAGGGTCGAACATTGTGCATTCAGAAATTTTCAGGATTTTGAATTACCACCTGTGTTAAATAAATAGTAAAGGATTGGAAAATTCTTATGAACTCCAACAACAATGATTAGCAGACTTACAGTGGTGAGTCCCTGGATTAGGTGGCCTTAACAGAGCAACACACACTGCACATTATGTAGTGTGTTTGGCCATGATATTTCATGCATATTTTACTCCCATCTATCTTTTAATATTAATAAGTTATGTCAGAGATGTGTAAGTACTGTAAATCGTATTATTTATATTAGTAGTTACATAAGTATTTTAGCCTTGGCATGCTAACCGCAGGGTCGAACATTGTGCATTCAGAAATTTTCAGGATTTTGAATTACCACTTGTGTTAAATAAATAGTTAAGGATTGGAAAATTCTTATGAACTCAACAACAAACAATGATTAGCAGACTCTTACAGTGGTGAGTCCCTCGATTAGGTGGCCTTAACAGAGCAACACACACTGCACATTATGTAGTGTGTTTGGCCATCACTTGCCTCAATGACCTAAACACAGCATACTTAAGGGTAAACTTGGCACCCCTTAATCTCTAATATCCCCTCATTCCCCCCTGGAGTTGGTGATCTTTGTGGACCAACATGTTTGTGTGTTTGGCAACCCCTTGCCTTAACAAACTAAATACAGAGTTCTTTGTACGCTTGGCACCCCAAAACCTCCAGTACCCCGTCCGTTATAACTTTGGAGTCGGTGGACTTTATGGCTCAACATACAGCACACATGATTATTTGTTTGGCCACCTCCACTCTTTCCCTAACCCAGTTGTGTAGCCCTCTAGAGTGACATTCAGATCCAAGTAGGTAGGGAAGACTGAAATTTCCACTTGTGAGCTTGATGAGCACTGGTGGCTTGCAATCCCAAGGGCATAGGATATATTGAAATTCCCACCTGTGAAATTTATATTGGGTACATCTATAGATTTAGAAGTTGTTCATTGTGCAAGTCATAATATCCCAGAATTGTTAGCAGATAACCCAACAGTTTGCTTTCATGTCTTAGAAAATTTCTTTAAAATAAGGCAAGTGAAAATTGAAACTTCTAAATTTCATTGCTGTTTACATTGTCTTCCACCAACAGTGTTGTCAGTGCAAAATCAAAGTGTATTTGAAAGGGAAAATTATACAGAAATCAAAGACAAAATGCTCTTGAAATATGAAGAAACAAAAACAGAACTATTTAAAAATTTATGTCTAAAACTGTTCTTACAGCAAAACCATCATTATTCTTTGGACAAAGTAATATTCAATGCTGCTATATGTAATGTATGTGAAGATTTAGTTAGGCATAGATTTATCAGCTCAATGCATCCAACTATGGGTGGTATTCTCGCTGCTAAGCAATCTGCTTCTCTTGATGAATAGGGTAAAATAGCTGATATGATAGCCCCATATACAAAACCATATGACCTTCAATATGTACCTTCAACAGAGCATCATGAGCCTGCACCTCAACCTGTCACAAAAATGGATACTCCTGCATACTGGCATTTGGGACTAAGACCTTATAGCCACAGACAAAGAGCTCAAGTCTGCTGTGCTCACATCTTTTACAGTGCTGCAGCATGCACTTACAAAACACGGTGCTGAGTGGCCAGGCAAAAGCAGTAAAATAATTCCTCATTCCTGCCCATCATCTCCAGTTCCTTCAAATTTGGGAAAGTAAATCAGCAGGTCAGAGTATATGGGGTCTCCATTGGTTTTTCATTAATTTGGATCACAATGTAGAGTTCATTGTAGACACTGGACAAAGCGTTTCTATTCTCCCTCACCTTATGGAAGCTAAATACTATTTGCAACCTACTGCTTTCTATATTTCCGTTGCACACTGGGAACCTTTGCATGTTTTGGTGAGCTTTCACCAGACATTACTATTCCTTAGCTGAGAAGAAATTTCAACTGGAATTTTGTAGCAACATCAGCTACTCAACCTTTATTGGGTTTAGATTTCCTATTTCATTCTGCTGTTGTGTTGTTGTTTGAGGTTAAAGCCAACCTTGTGTTGGCACGGGCCCTTGTTCAAAGAACGGCCCGTAGGTTAGAGGTTATACCTCTTGGTTTGTTTTATCACCTTGGTGGTTCGAAAGTTTCCAAGGTGGTGAGATGTGT
>JAXCGZ010009647.1:7500-40000 GCA_037179515.1 Halocaridina rubra
CATTGTGACAATCTGTTGTTTTGCATATGATTTAACTATGAATGCCATCCAAGTCACAAGTGATTGCTCCTTGCAACTTGATGTGGTTGCTGTCTGTCGTTTTGTGTCTATATTAATTCTCATTCGAATGGGGGTGGACAAAGACAGGTTAGAGCTGGGGAATTTATTTATTCCCCCGCCAAATACTTTAACTTTCAAATGTCCCTCATTTACAATACCCAGTTTAGATGCAATTTCACTTTGATTGTTGTATATACTTCCTGTTCTCGTCCTTTCTAATGTATCCATTAATTTATATTACAGTCTATTTTTTAGTTTGAACTAAAAAAAAAAAAAACAGCCCTAGTATGTTTAGTCATCTTTTGATATTCCTAACCTACTAAAACCTCACTTTTTTTTTCTTTGTAAATATTCGTATTTTTTTACTGGTTGCATAATATGTATTCATAAAAGGATACATTGGTTGTGAAGTTATCAGTAGAGTAATTTACTATTATTTTTCACTTTGACATCATAGGAAACCATGGTAGCCCCCCACCGTGGGGCGTTTGGAAAGTATTCGGGCTTAATTCCTCTAGCACGCTTTTTGTGTCCTCCCCCGTAATGTAGACTACTAGGGACACATAAAACGAGGATTATATTACACCAGCTCTTGACCCTCAGTGCCAGACCTTAAACCTCTCTTACTTGAATAACAATTCTCTGACTTTCATTTATGAACATTATACAGGTCAAGGTTACCGTGAGATTTGCTTAGATTGTTTTTTAATTTATAATAACAGTTATGACCCAATACAATTGAGGGTTAAATTTTATTAATTATAATTATGAAATACTCTCATTTTGCAGTTTTTTTTTTTTTATCAAAGTAAACGTCAGTAATCACTACTCATTCCTCGTACTAGCATTGCCCCATTTTATCAAAATAAACGTCAGTAATCACTAATCATTCCTCGTACTAGCATTGCCCCCATAATTTTCCATCACTCATTAAGTAAAATTCACTACATTTTTAAAGCAACACGATTTTCTCACATGTGCCCTGTCTAAAACGAAATTCATAAATTTTCCATTTCAGGTAAATTCCAAAATCGTTCCATACTGTAGCTAGTAATGTAGCATATTTTTATCTTTTTAAAACTCCATTACATTTCTATAATATTCTATCTCGTGAATTAACTTGTTTTTCTTCAAGGCAAAAGCTACTTCTATATAGAATTCTTCGTTCAAAAATAATTCAGTACTGCCATTCTGGTTTACGGCTACTCTCTTCATATTGAACAAAAACTTACTATTTCTGTTCTAATATATCCTCATTATTATTTTCACCAAACGATCATATAATAATTCAGTAGCTCAAGCTATTTTTCACTTCAAGTTATCTCTCCCAATGCAACTCATCCTTCATCATCTTAATTCCAGATTTCCAGGAGGAGGTCGAAGCTTGAATTCGGGTCCAGCGCGTGCTGATAACAGCCATTGTGCCCTTCTCATTCCAGGACCTGGAAAATCATCTTCTAGAGATCATGCATTTGGTGTATTTAATGGCATCCAGTGAGTATGATAATAAACCTTCTCAATTTTAAAAGTTCTTGTGCTCTACATAAAATTACTCAAAAAATCTTAATGTTGAATAACACAATTATAGCTAATTATAAAAAATTAAAAAGCTATAAAAAGTCAGAGAAGGCCATACATTTGTTTCGTTCTTGGTAATTATTCGTGAATCAACATCAACTGCCAAAAAAATAAAATTGGGTACTATGCAAAAACAACATATGTTTCGAGACATAAAGCTATATAATAAATCATACGTGACCAAGCATAAAATTATATATTTTGGAAAGGTTCCAGAACAAATGAACCAGCGACAAATGAACCAGGGACAAATGAACCAGTTAAAACTTAACTAATGAAACAGTGGATTACCAAAGCAGTGACAACCAAACCTTACCTACCATATATAACCTAACTTGACCCGTTCAATTGTTCACTGGTTCAGCTGTCCTCAGGGTCAGTTACCAATAGCTGAATTTTTAAGTCACCTCTAAGAAATTCTTAAAATAATATTCAAGGCATGTCTTGCAGTTATAATTCTGCATAAGCATTTGTTGTGACTTTGCAAGTTTACAAAGTACATAAAATATAATTTGCAAATGATCTCATAAGTTCCCCTAAGTCATGCACTGCTTGAGCCAAAGTATAAGCTATGCAATAGACTCTCGTCATTTCCAATGTCTCATCAATTTCGAGGTAAAAGGAAAACTGAGACACGAGAGAAGGTCAACTAACCTTCGTGGTATGTGCTGACATTTTTCCACCAAGATGTTTATGATGGTATACGATGGCAAATATTAACCTTATATTTAAGAGAGCATATAATTATTTCTTGCATACACAACCTCTAACCAGCTTCATGATAACAGGGCCTTTGCTTACCTTCTTTTGTAACATCGAGTTGCTTCATTTAGAAAGTTTGCCTATGGGAAATATGAGTACCTCTCAAAACTTCAAAACAAATTCATACCCTGTAAATTGCTAGGTTAGATTGTGTTAGTTAAGTTAGGTCAGGTTAGGTAAGGTGACGTTTCGTTACGTAAAGTTACGTTACGTTACTTGCCGTGTGATTATGACTAACCCTAGAGCACCCTGGGGTTACTCTTGTTTACAAGATTAGAAAGTTTGAGATACCCACAATAAAGGCGTAAAGGCATATTAAGTAAATATCATTACCTTACGCAACATGAAATATAAATGCATCGCTAAAAATATAGAATATGTTAACAAACACCATTTTTGCTACAACTAAGAAAAGACTTTTCAATCGTCTGTATCTGTGAAATTTGTAAGTGATAAGCAAAGGTTTTATCTTTAACAAACTGCTATCAAAATTGGGCACAAGTTTAGAAACTCACTTTAGTCAAACTCTGCTAAAGAAAAAATCCCTCATGTATAGTTGAGCTTCTATTTTTTTTTCTTGTTACAATCGCATAACAATTAACAGTAACCGAGTTTTCACTCAACTTTTTTTTTTCAGAAATCGATTTCATGATGGTTTTCACTTTCAACTTTTTTTTCAGGAATCAATTTCATGATGGTTTTCATTTTCAACTTTTTTTTTCAGGAATCAATTTCAAGATGGTTTTACCTGCATTACATTCCGGAGCGTTGATGACGCCTTCAAAGCAGCTCGAGACAAATATGGTCTACCAAGACCTAAGAATAATCCCGACGCTAAAGAACAATCCAACTTGGCTGTGGTCCTATTGGGAACCACTAGAAATATTGCCCAAGAGTAAGTATACAATACATTTACCTTTTATCTGATCCTTGCCCAATTACCCCGTGGATGAACTAGCAGCTTGGTAGCGGGAGAAGGGGGAGTTGCGAAAGGGATTAATCCCCAAGGAGTTAGGGTGAGTAAACGAGGTATATCAGCTTCTGGTAAATATTTGCTTTGACTCGGACACTCCTAACAATGGGTACTGTAGCCATAGTATATTTTTGTTTATATATATATATAAATATATATATATATATATATATATATATATATATATATATATATATATATATATATATATATATATATAAAATATATATATATATATATATATATATATATATATATATATATATATATATATATATATATATATATATATATATATAAAATATATATATATATATATATATATATATATATATATATATATATATATATATATATATATATATATATATATATATATATATATATATATATCAATGTAAAGAACTCCCTACTTCTGGTGGTTTAAGCTTGGGGTACTAGTCTATACAGTATTCAGAAACCAAAAAATGACAAGAGCTTTTAAGATCAGAGCTGGAGGAAGAAAATATTTGTTCTAGTTCGCAAAAGATTCTGTGTAGCAAAAAAAAATCCCATCCATTTCATGGTTAATCTTCTGTTACCGGTGGTCTGTTTATAACGGTGGTTTTCAACCTTTTTATGCCCATGGCCCACATCTGGTATCCCTAAATACGTATGGCCCACTGCCCTACAGAACTGTGTAATGATGATGATAAGATAATTATAATGCATATTCAGAAAACTTTATTATATCTACTTTTTCATTCATGAAATTAAGCACTGGCCTCCATTTACTGTAAATAATCATGGCATTTTGTAAAGAAAACTCAAATTACACTTTTTTTATTTATTGTTCGCGTTTTTCATTTTTAAATACTAGTTTAGATATTCATAACCTCCCTCAGAACTGCCAATCATTCACAGGTTGAGAACCACTGGTCTATAAAGACAAGTGATGAATGAAGCAGGAAATACTCTGCAGTAACTAGTTTATGAGCAAAGTCTATCCTTCAAATTGTCAAACAAGATGTCTGAAAGCCATGAGACTCAAAATATCAGATGAAACTTAAATCATAATTTCCCCCCCCAAAAAAAAAAAAAAAAAAATATATATATATATATCTTTACCTACAAACTGGTATTATAAAATTACTTCCGGAAAGACAGAACTCTATTATAAGGATCAAGAAATGATACAATAAACAAAATAAGAAGGCAATAACACATATTCCTTAACAGAGAGAGATATGACAACACCATACAATATGAAAGTATAAAAAAATATTTCTATTTTAAAGCTGTTAAGCGAACATTTTTACATGTATATTAGCCTAAGGAAATGGAGATCGTTGTAGCGCAGTTCTTAGAGTCCTCAACTAAGGAAAAGACAAACCAATGTTCAAGCCCACCGCGGGGCGGTAGAAAGACCATCCAGCCTTAATACCCCATTATGGAGTGTACCCACTCCATAATGGGGATTAACACCCAGCTCCAGCGCATGACGACGTTATCATACAGAGCCTGATTAGCTAAAGCAGCTTAGAACAGAAAAGAGCAACCACGGGTTTGTTTTCAGCTTTATGAGTCACTATTAATCCTCACTCAAATGGGGGTGCCACAGTTAGGTTGGAGCTGAGAATTAAGGCTGCAAGTCCTACCTAACGCCCAGTGGCGGGCTTGTCACGTGTTTGTCATTTTCCGAATCACGCGCTCTAACCACTGTGCTACCTAGGTAAACCACTACCTCCCCTTGTTATTCCCAAAGAGTTCTAACAAACAGATGTTGTAGAAGACCGCCTAGGAGATAATAATAATAATAATAATAATAATAATAATAATAATAATAATAATAATAATAATAATAATAATAATAATAATAATAATAATAATAATCCTTTATTTCCATTATACAATGGGTATTCGTCAGCCGGGACAAGCCCCAACCCCCCACTGTGGTGGCCAACCACAGCAGTAACCTACCAGTAAACAGCTTAAACTCTCGGTCTTGGACGGGAACCAATCTCTCGACCTCATGAATGTGGAGCCAGCGCGTTACCACTGTACTAGCCAGAGAACTGGGTACTTTGGGGTGGGATGCCAGTTTCTATGTCCGCTGAGCTACCTTTCAGTATATAGAGCCAAGCAGATACATTTTTTTGCACAGTACTATGTCACAATCAGTCCCCAATAAATTAGGGGTAGATGGACATACTGGAGTTGTGGGGGGGGGGTTAAGGCTGGATGCCCTTCCTAACGCCCCTTGACTATACCAAATCTTAGTATATGTCGTACATTCTTAGCTAGGGTTAGACACGTCAACATACTGCCAGGTTTATATGTAATAAAATGTCTAAATATACTAATTTTTGAATATAATAATAATAATAAAAAAAGTAGTTTCATTTCTCTATAAAAAGATTTTGCTCAGTAGTCCATACACTTGATACGGAGATTTGATTTTTCTTTTTCTATTATTTTAACGGTAATTTCAACTTAAAAAACACATAAAATATTTTAAAAAATAACAGATCCTAGCGTAAACTTTCAAAAATAATGCTCGAGCTGAATAATAATAAATATAAAGTTCATAAACATTAAGAAAAAATATTTATTAAGACTTCATATCCCGCTAAAGCTTGCAAGGTAATCAACATTATAACAGAAAATATAGGTAAATATTGCCATAGTAATAATAATAATAATAATAATAATAATAATAATAATAATAATAATAATAATAATAATAATAAATACCCTCTCATGCTTCAGATACCCGCAGTTCTTACATACCCCGTAAAACCCTACGAAGCGTGGCAGGGGTTAAAATATCTTCAATATTCTGTTGACAGAAGGGAAATGTCATTTGCCAAAAATAGCGACCCTGGAACATGAACTCTCGGCATGAGTTTGCATATGCGTTCATTCTCTCATTTTTCCAATTTGCTATTGTTGTCTGAGCTTTATTTATTTGCCAAGTTTTGGCAATGATACGACGTTACGATCACGGTTTATATTGATTACTAGAGTATAAACGAGTTGTTTGTTGTGTGTGCTCAAGAATCTATCTATCTATCTGTCTATTAAATATATATATATATATATATATATATATATATATATATATATATATATATATATATATATATATATATATATATATATATATATATATATATATATATATATATATATATATATATATATATATATATATATATATATATATATATATATATATATATATATATATATATATATATATATATATATATATATATATATAGTGTAAAGTTCAATAAATGATGATAATAATAATAATAATAATAATAATAATAATAATAATGGTTTTATTTGGGTTTTACGTCACGAACTCCCTTTTCAACTAACGGCTAGGACGGTTGCCTTCTTGCGAAGGACTTGTTTTGGCAGATGTAATTGTTACCCTGAGTGTATGCCCTTACTAACCTCAGTCCGTGACGGGGAACGAACCCTCGAACTGCGGACGCTACCATTTTGCCATGGAGACTACAATAATAATAATAATAATAATAATAATAATAATAATAATAATAATAATAATAATAATAATAATAATAATCTTTTTAATACCCGAAATCTACTGGTTTAGTGTAAATCCCACGAAGACGATTGCAATAACGTAAACAATAGTTGTTTTATGAGTCATTCTTAATCCTCATTCGAAAACGGTTGACAAATATAGACAGAAGATGGGGAATTAATGATGGATGCCCTCCTAACGCCCAGCGGTGGATTTGAACACAGGTTATAAGTAATACCCACATATCAACTAAAGTATACACTCTAGACAGTACCTAATAACCTTTTATAATGACCTAACTACAAACACAATCCTTAACAGACCCCACCACCCTCTCCTCTCACATTCCCTTGGAGTCCAAATCAGACAGAAAAACAGACAAAAAAGGAACACACACAACACCCTAAAATCAGCGACAATCTGCAAATGGCTCCAACAATTTACCACTCTCATTTACAATAACTCATCGATACAATCGGTGTTATTGTCGTTGTCATGGCCCGAGAGATACAACTGGTTGAGTTATGGAGGAAAATGGAACATAGGAGGAAAACAACAAGAAATGTGGTATTGAGTCGTATTACAAAGTATTCACATTCAAGGCTGACATAAAATTTTCGATTGTATCACGATACAGTGATCTTGAAACTCAGAGTAAAGCCCTAGGCTATACACCTCATGTGTGTATATATATATATATATATATATATATATATATATATATATATATATATATATATATATATATATATATATATATATATATATATATCTAAGTTGTTGCTATATATACACTAAAGAGATGTAGTTGTCTGTTACACGTCTAGTCTCTTTATTTTATGTATATTTACAAAAGCCTCCATCCAGTTTGTAAGATGGGTGGCAAAGTAAAAAAAATCCCAAGTAATAGGGTTTTAGTTGCAGCTTTCCAACGAGAAATTGCTCATATACCCTTGCTCCTCCCTGGAGAAAGGTGCGAATACGAGATTCTCTATATAATTATTCCGCCCTAAGTAGTCGATTTTGCGACACGCAGGGGAAAACGTGGGTGGTATTCTTGGTCTTCAACCTCAAGAGTCTCTCGGAATAAACTAACTTAAAAACGGTATTTGTAATCGCTTCCATTCCAAGGATAACGAAGGAAGAGAAAAGTTATGAAAGAGTCGAACTCAATCAAGAGAATTTAAGTGAAGATGTGTGCATTAAATTTATTAATGCTGATCAAGACATGCAAATGGAAAAAGGTCATGCTTGCCATTATCGATGGCAAAAATCGTGACGATACAGCCTCCCTCGATTGACTCAACACACCTAACGGCATACTCAGGGAGTCAGCTGAGTTAACCTGTAGTTTTATATATATATAAATTCTGTCCTTACCACTGTATTTATTGATTACTTTCTCATGTACGAAAAATGATTCGGTTTTACGTCACGAACTCTCTTTTCTACTAAGGGCTAGGACGGTTGCCTTCTTACGAAGGACTTGTTTTGGCGAATGTAATCGTTACCCTGAGTGTATGCCCTTACTAACCTCAGTCCGTGACGGGGCGCGAACCCTCGACCTGCCGTCACAGACGCTACCATTTAGCCACGGAGACTACTTTCTCATGTACGAAAAGTGCATTTAAAAAAAAAAATAGAAACTATAGTTGTCTTTTTTAATAAAAACTTGTTTTATTCAAGCAAAAAATTACACAACTAATGTTCCTTATCTTTGTGGCTCCTTAAGTTGGACAAACTCGGACTCAACGTCAAATACCTATTCTCTTCCCAGGTATAATTTACCAAAAGATGTTCTCATCAATGGTCTTCCCCTCATAGACACATTCAAGACAATTATTGGCACCGTCTGTCCTGATTTCATCACACCATCCAACTGCAAAGTTGAAAAGTAAGTATAGAAGAGCATAATGGGGGGAGAGAGAGAGAGGAGAGAGAGGAGAGAGAGAGAGAGAGAGAGAGAGAGAGAGAGAGAGAGAGAGAGAGAGAGAGAGAGAGAGAGAGAGAGAGAGAGAGAGAGAGAGAGAGAGAATTACTTTTACATAAATAATGCCTATGAACCTTGCAATATTGTGTAATATGAATATCAGCTGCTTCTATTTTTTTATTTAAGAAAATAAATGTATAATAACTAATTCACTTCCTTCTGCTGCACCTTCTTCAGATACCGTAGCTACAATGGTCGTTGCAACAACTTAGATAATCCTACATGGGGCTCAAAGAACAATGTCTTCAAAAGGCGTCTTCCTCCTGACTATGCTGATGGTACGTTAAAACTAAAATCAAATAAATATTTTTTATTTTTTTTTACAAGTGGGTGACCCGATCAGGGTGACGGGGGGGGGGGGATGTGACAGCCTTTTATCCCAGAGGAGCTATGAGGAGTAATCGAGCAATATTATCTTCTAGTGAACGTGTGCATTGACTCGGTCATTACCCTCATAAGGGGGATTGCTACCATTGTGTGTGTGTATAATATATATATATATATATATATATATATATATATATATATATATATATATATATATATATATATATATAAGTGAAATCAGTAAGTATATATTCTTCAACATTAATAAAAGTACTTATATGTCAGATGCAAGATTAAAGAATCATGTACTAGCACTGAAAGAAAAGAAAGAAAAACAAATGAGTGTGTTCGTTACAAGAGAGACCGTGAGCCATTAGGCAATGCAAATACATAAACAATCATCGGTAATGGCAACTACTTTATCAATATTATCACGACGGCTGCGGCTGTCGGGTTTAAAGGCTGATTACTGACTACTTAATATCTGGATGACCCAAGCAGGATGATGGTGGAATTGAGGCAGCCCCTTATCCCCAAGGAGCTTAGAAGGGTAATCTATCTATATTAGTGTTTTCTTTTTATGAGTGTAACACCAGAACGGAAGAAGAAAACTGCCCTCATCGGGCCTGGGTACGAAGAAACATAAAGCAAAGAGATACAGAGATGGGGAATGTTGTGACTTGTCAGATGTGAAGGGATAAAAAGATACAGGTGAATGCGTGTGCTCTGGCTAGGCCATCCCCCTTACAAGGGGGACTGCGGCCATTGTATGTGCATATGTATGACTTATTAGTAATGTTAATTATCGAAACATTATCAATACATTTATACCAAAAGTGAGACTTACTTGCTGAAAGTATATTTAAGTATGCCCATTCATTTTCGTATAACATTTCGGTATCAAAACAATGTTCATCATGTTATGAAGGAAAAGTCGAAATTGCCATGAACATTACAAAATAAACATAAAAAGTGCAAAACACAAATCTTCAAAAAATGTAAATAAAACCGTGTCTGACCAAATCCTTAACATTTCACGGTGTAATACAAAACTCTGTCTTGGTCGCCTTCAAATTATGTATGATTATAGCTATTGTAAAGGCCTTGCATCCCAAGGAAAACTTCAAATCTATATATAATTACAGAACTTATTACCACCTGCCCTAAACCAAACCCGAATTTAGCATATTCACGATTTTATTATGATTCTGATCATTTGATATTATCAGTCCCGTTATCCTGAAGATCATCATTTTTCTCCCTCTCCTGTACAGGTATCGACGCCCCTAGAGCAGGTCGAGGAGGTTATCCACTACCTTCGGCGAGAGTCGTCTCAGCTCACCTCCATCGTGATGAAGGGCACCACGATCATGCCATTACAATCATGACCGTTGCATGGGGACAAGCCATTGATCATGACTTTACGCTTACGGCTGAAACCAAAAGTAAGGAGACACTGAAAATGTTCCTGGAGATAGATAGATAGATTGAGTGATAGATAGATAGATAAATAGATAGATAGATAGATAGATAGATAATTAAATAGATAGATAGATAGATAATTAAATAGATAGATAGATAGATAGAGAGAGAGAGAGAGAGAGAGAGAGAGAGAGAGAGAGAGAGAGGAGAGAGGAGAGAGGAGAGAGAGAGAGAGAGAGAGAGAGAGAGAGAGAGAGAGAGAGAATTTTCACTTTCTTCCTCGTATTAGAAATGCAAATAACTTTACTAAGCACATCCCACTTATTGTAAATTAATCGAAACTCCTTAATTGTATACTTGATTATTTTCCAAAGATGTCAGACCTTAAAAAAAAAAAAAAAGGCATATTGTCATATTTAAAAAAAAAAATCAACATCAAAAAGAATTCACATTCTCAGAATTTCAATTCCATTTGAGAATAACAGTCTATCTACGCACATATTTAGAAATTTTGAATAATTATTTGTGAGCTGTGCCTGAAGTCCTACCATAAGCTACACTAAATATGCAAAAGCTTTTTCATTCCGCTTACACTACTGTACAGGGTGTCCACAAAGTCTGGGTACATAGGAAATTTCACTGTGCAGACCTATTCAATCGAGTTCACCTGAATTTTGTAAAGCCCATCAAATTATGCATTGAAAATGGTGGAAATCATATTGAAAATATTATTTATTAACATTAGAGTTAAATAAAATTGTGTTGTTTTAAAAGTATGTGTTAATCTCCTGTGTACCCAGACGAAAGATCGGTTCCCGTCCAAGACCGAGAGTTAAGCTGTTTACTGGCAGGAACTGCTGTGGGTGGACACCACAGTGGGGGGTTGGGGCTTACCCTGGCTGACGAATACCCATTGTATTGAAATGGAAATAAAGTATTATTATTATTATTATTATTATTATGCTCAAGCAGGGTGGTTGAGGGCATTGTAGCAACTCATTATCCCCAAAGAGCTAAGAGGCGTAATCAAGATATATTAGCTTTTGGTGAATGTGTGTACTTGCCAACTTCCTTTACAAAGGGTATTACAGCCACTGTATTTGTATGTTCATAAATTCCATTGCATTTGCTCCCTCACAATCTGCTTCATAAAGACATTTTCAAGTGCCATATCCTTTCAGATGACCTCAAAAAAGAGCCAAAATGTTGCGAGGGAGAGCACAATCCAGCGTGTCTACCCATCCCAGTGCCTGATAAGGATCCCTTCTTCTCCCTCTTCAAGAGAAACTGCATCAACGTGGTCAGGTCACTGCCTGGAGTTAGATACGGATGCAAGCTTGGTAAGGAGTAATATTTATTTTCGCTTAGCATTTATTTTGTAACTGGTGAGTACCAGGGTAGCTTAGTGATAGAGTACGCAAGTTGGGAAGTGAAGAGTCCGATATTCAAGAGTTCGATCCACCTACGAGGCGTTAGGAAGGACATTTTGCCTTAATTCCCCAGTGTCAACTTGTCTGCGTACACCCCCATTCGAATAGAGACTAGCAGGGACATAAAAACAATAAAAAATATACTATGAAAAAGATATGGTCTGGCTCCCACTCGGAAGGTCCAATATTGAAGATCCCAGTGTGACAAGACTTTGCAAATCGATTAAGAATAAAATAAAGATAGCGTCTTTTTCGGGATAGCCCATGTCACCTCAACGGGATAAACGAGTACATTCTTAAATTTGCAAATTAAAATGCTCGGAATTTAACAAGGGTAAAATACACACAAAGAAATCACGTATGTTATTGCACAACACATTTTTTTTTACTTTTTTAAGTTTCACTATGAATCCTCATAGGGGCGGAGGTGGACACAGACAGGATGGATTTGGGGAAATAAGGCTGGATGCCCATACTACCACCCTGTGGTGAGATAGAATACGGTTTTTTCACTTCCTAAGTCAAGCGCTTTAAACACTGCGCTGCAGCAGCCCCCCTCTGTCCTAACACAAATTCACATTTTTGTGTCACTCCTGAACAGCATCAGAACAAATCTTATTTACATATCTGTGTGTGTAGCTATCGCTATAATATTACAGTATGATACAGAAAAAAACAGAGGTCAACATTTAAGAAAATGTCTCAACTGAGTTACAATAGTTTAATAAACAGACGTGAACTACGAAGGAAAATGAAACGAATGTCCAATAGTTCATCTTCAGAACAAATACGTCATTTCACATTCGTTCGCACGTGGTCTCTGTTTACATGTTTGTGCCTATAATTTCAGGGTTGCATTATGACATCTGAAACTTCTTTCTCTGCTTAGGTTCCTTATTATCCCGATCAATAAACTGTGCTATCATATGTAGCCCTAGTGATGTATATCCCTAAATTCACACAATTGCATTAATGCATCAGTTTTCTTTCTATAGTTTCCTCACTGTTCTGATCTCCATTTATAAGTTTTATTTGAAGGTTCATACTAACACTGATTTGACTTTCAGGTCCACGTGCTCAGACTAATTCAGTGACAGCTTACATCGATGCTAACTGGGTATACGGAAGTGATGAAGAAACTGCCAAGAGAATCAGACTAGGACGTGGTGGACTCATGAAGGTTGGTGTGTGTGTGTGTGTGTGTAAGCAAGAGAGAGAGAGAGAGGAGAGAGAGAGAGAGAGAGAGAGAGAGAGAGAGAGAGAGAGAGAGAGAGAGAGAGAGAGAGAGAGAGAGAGAGAGAGAGAGGAGAGAGAGAGAGAGTACATATATATTATTTATTATTCTTTTGCGGTATATCTGGTAATCAACAACTGTTATACATATGCGTTTGGTAAGCCAATGGATATTGGAGGGGAGAGAGAGAGAGAGAGAGAGAGAGAGAGAGAGAGAGAGAGAGAGAGAGATTGCTGATATTAAAAATTACTGCCGACGAAGGAGCAAAAGGTTAATGAAGGAAATCCTCTTAGTATTAAGCTACTAACTACTCATGAACATAATATAGATAAAGACTTATACAAAATCCCTCCTCTAAACAGTATAGCCTGTCAGTGGTATCGTACAAGCTAACCAACTGTCCTAGCTACAAAAATTTATGGCATATTCCCATTTAACTGGATATATTACCAAGGGACAGAGTTTCATGAATATCTCAAAACTTTCCTAGTTTGATTTCAGAATTTTCAACCTGTCTCTGTCCACCCCCATTCGACTAGGGATTAATAGTGACATAAACGGTAAATAGAATTTAATATAGATTATTCAGTAGTAGTCACCGTGGCTCAAGCGGTAGCGTCCGCGACTCTGAGGCGTCAGGTCGAGGGTTCGTGTCCCGCTACGGTCTGAGGTTAGCAAGGGCATGCACTCAGGGTAACGATTACATCTGCCAAAACAAGTCCTTCGCAAGAAGGCAACCGTCCGAGCCCTTGGTAGAAAAGGGAGTCCGTGACGTAAAACCGAAACAACAGTAAGTCTAGAAGTAGTAATAGCGCATAATTCATAAACATATACCAAAAAAAAAAATCATAAATGGTGAGAAAACAAACAAACAAACAATGAGAAATACTGAAAAAATTACAAAATAAATTTCCATTTCTCTTGGCCAGCAAGTCAGATCTACTTCTTAAAAGAATAGAATGCAAACCTTAAGCATATAGCTGGGATACCATACAGGCAATGAAGGGAATTAAACGACATGAGTAATGAAATCATAAATATCTTCAACTGCTTTCGTAGTTCTTTGTTCTTCGCATCATACAGAGTGCTGCTAATTTTCTATCTTCTAAATATTATGAACTTAGAAAAAATATTATTTCTCTTTTTTTTTTAATACAAGACAACTGGAAGCTAACAGATTCCTTATGTTCCAGTCCCTGCCCGTCTTCAGAGAGTATGGAATGAAGGATTTACTCCCTCTGAAACTGGAAGAACCAGAAGACGGCTGTATCAGACCCAACAGAGATGTTTACTGCTTTGATGCAGGTGATGGCAGAGTCAACGAACAATTGGTAAGTTATATTATATAATATATAATCCAAGTGCTGAGGGGAGATGAGGGGTATGTTGGGAGAATGTTGCTGAGGATGGAGGTACCAGGAAAAAGCGGGAAAGGCAGGCCAAATGAGATGACTTTGAATGTGGTGAGGGAGGACAGGAGGGTGTGTGTTGTGACGGAGGAAGACGCAAGGAGTAGCGCGTTTTGGAGACGATTGATCCAAAGTGGCAACCCCTGATGAGAGATAGCTAGAGACCTGTTTTTTCTTGCATCTTCGGTATAGATTATGAGCTTTCATTTTATTTTTTATTGGGAGTTTTAGATTTATAGTACTTCAGAGGTTCTTGTCCATGATTAACGTTCTTAATAAGAGTATTTCCTCTCTATCTCATTTTCCATTGAACACTTTTAAGTGAGAACCAAGAGCCCAAAAAACTTCGTGTCCTGGGCTTACCAGAAGAACAGCCACATTTTCTACATTGATAAGGACTGAATCCATTATAACATAATATTATATGATATAATAATGCATATGAGCACACGCGAATGAAATACAATATCTGAATCTCAAATTATGTAGTATGCATATTCCAAATTTAAGTTCCCAGCTTCAAGTAGGATATGACCAAAAGGGATAGGGGAGAAGTATGGGGAGAGAGGCTGACTCATCTTATATATATATATATATATATATATATATATATATATAATATATATATATATATATATATATATATATATATATATATATATATATATATATATATATCTTATTGCATACTAGTGTACGATTAAAATATAATAATAATAAAATACAATAATACGAATGTATTATGAAAAGGTAGTACGGAGAATAATATACATAAAAAACATTATAAAAAAGATAATAAGATTATGGACTGTACTCCAAAGCGCAAACTACAGATATTTCCATGGTAGAATCGTGAACTATATATGCTGATGTAGTAGAAAATGTGTTTTTAAACTAGAGTCTGTTAGTCCAATGGGGTCTAGAACGATAATTAAGTTGATGTTACTTAGAACCATCTGCCTAATAGGTGGAAAGGTATGTACAAAATACATACATAAACATATGAACAACAGAGAAATACGAGACTAATGTAAATTTAAAAACTTAAAAGCACATCATGTACAAAGCTGAAACATCGCAGACAGGACGGAACTTTTTATTAAAAAAAAAAAAAATAATCAAGAGATTCATTGACATAAAACCTGTTTCATGTGTCGCTATGAATCACCATTCCAATGGTGGTGGGCACATACATTCTGGACCTGGGGAATGAAGGCTGGACATCTTCCCTAACGCCCCACGGTGGGTTCTCTGGATCAGCAATAGCCATCTTTTTGCATCAAACTTAATACAATCTAATTTATTTATTTTTAAATGAGAATGTGTATATTAATCTTGTTCATTTTGGCGAATATGTATATTAATGTTGTTAATTTTGGCGACAGGTATTGGCCGTGGTCCATACCATGATGATGAGGGAACACAATAGAATTGCAACGGAACTCTACAAAATTAATCCTCACTGGGACGACGAAACCCTGTACCAGGTAATACAAATATCTTTAGTCTACGTTTGTTATCTATTAAAGAAAACTAATCGTTAAAAGAAAAAAATATTTTTAAGGTATACTTGAGAATTTTAAAATCCCAATTTTTTTTTCTCTCTCTAAAAGTTACAGTTATTTTATCCTCCTTTTCCGTTCTCTATCTCTAGTCATAACAAATGTTTTATTCAGTATAACATGTGTGAAAATTTAACGAACGTCATGCATGAGAATGAGTATTTAAAGAGCCATATACACAATTTAAGTACTTGTTCTCTTCTCATTGTGTCTTTTTACGCTAATAATTGATCTCTCATTCGTTATCTGCAGGAAACTCGCCATATTATTTCTGCTCAAATTCAGCATATATCCTATAATGAATTCCTGCCTATGGTACTGGGAAAAGATGTCATGACCAAATATGGCCTTATCCTCGAAAAGCACGTGAGTTGACCTCGACCATAATACGCCTATAAGTTAATCTTTGACTATTTGTCTGATGCAAAACAGGAGACAGAAACCAAAACTATATTCAGTTAACACTTTGCTGCATTTGTATACAGTACTTCAGTGTCAATTATTTTTTTTTTAATTTGACATGTCAAAAGTACTCTTTATATAAGTACAACATCAGTAAGAAAATAACACGATATTGTAACTTGACCGTGATGAAATATATAAAATTCCAAAACCATAGAGCATGCTAATCTGTCCCGGTATAATTCGTGACAAATGTCGGCTGCATCGGAATTTTGTAATATTATTATATAACATTATAATAACAATGCTATAACAAAAATGTTAAATATTACATATTTTTGGATCTTGTCATGATGAGTATTCCCCAGAACCCCATGTATAGATAACCCCGTAATTTCTCAGATTAGCTTAGTTAAATTGCCTTGTAAATATGAATAACCCTAGCGCAACCTGGGTTTAATTTTCATTACCAGATCCCATTTTTCAATACCTAAAATCATCCTTCAGGAAGCACGTCTTCTAATCAATATTGATTTTCTTTTGTAATTTTAAACCAGTAACAAACCCCAACATTTCCCAATTGGTATTCTTCAGCCTTTGATTAAGAAATTTTTTCTCAAAGATTTCTGCCACTTTGCAGGGTTATTTCGATGGTTATGACCCCAAGATTGATGTCTCGATGTCTGCAAACTTCGTTACTTCAGCATTTAGGTTTGGTCATTCTCTCCTGCCATCCACAGTCGAGAGGTGGAGCCCCGGCAACAAATACATTGGTATGAATATCAACAATGAATTCTGTTTAAAAAAAAAAAAATCCAATAACCAGAATGTATTGCAGAACCTAACTTAACAAATTTAAAAATTTTAATCTAATAAATAGAGTAAACTGTTTACGAAAAAAAAATAATCAACCATACTTTCTCAGAGTTACTTGCCGTTTTTTTTTTTTCACTATTCATCTTCATTATGGGGATGGACGATGAAAAGTTGAAAATGGGGAATTAAGGTTAGATGCCTCGCAGTAGTCTCAATCGCTGGTATGTCACTTCCAGTGGTGAGTGCTCTAACCACTCCACTACTGCGATACAAACATGCATATGAGGCAAAAACAAACTTGTTTCCAAATTCCATACATTCTCGGAAAATAACTTGCCTGCAAATGCTTAGGATTAAAAAAAAAAACAGTAAACCTTAAAAGAGTTTAAATTACAAGTATTCTAATAGAAGAAAACATTGTATCCGCACTAAATAAATATATTTGTTCCTCCGACAGCATCCCAACGTCTCAGTGAGATGTTGCGTCAGCCTTATGATCTGTACAAAGGTGGATGGTGTGATCAGTATATTATGGGTCTTACAAATCAAGTGGCACAAGCTATGGATGACGCTGTTACGCAAGAGGTATTTAATAAATTTCCTTTCATATAATATAGCCTATTATATCCTTAATTCAGAGTATTTCCCAGAAATAATACAGCTTTCCCTCAACTTAGGCTGTCCACTGTTCCGTCACTACCCAGTAAAGTCAAAATTTATGTTTTCAAAACGCTTTCATAGAAGAGTCAAAATTTTCAAAAGACTTAGTCCCCCTCCTACTTAAAAGTAGGCTTAGATTATTGAAATGTAAATTTTACCATGCAAAAGCTAAATCTATGTAAAAATAATACAGTAATTACTATAATGCAATTTTGGATAGATGTTTTGCATTGTTATTATTCTTAAATTATATCTGACTGCATGGTTCAAAAACGTGTTATTAAAACCTGAGTAAGAAGCATGACAACTGTAAGCAGTACTTCAATAACGATTAGAAATGCATATTTTTTCTTGTACAGTATTCAAGTACAGTATACTGTAATGTGTAATTACTAAAGTCTGTAGTCTGAAATGCTAAAATTTGTATGAACATGTAGATTGGAAGCAGACAATGAACATTCCAATGCTTATAATTGATACAATAACCTCTAAGACAGAGACGTCATCAAGCTAAAAGTGACATTTCTATTTGACTATTACAGGTAACCAACCATCTCTTCCAAGAGCCAGACAAGAAGTGGGGTATGGATTTAGCTGCTATCAACATGCAGAGAGGAAGAGAACATGGTGTGCCATCTTATAATCAATTCAGAGAGTTCTGTGGATTACCCAAAGCTTACAAATTTGATGATCTCTTAGGATCCATGAGTAATAAGACAGTTAGACGATATGGAGATATTTACAGGTAAGTCCCTAGATCAGCGCTAAAAGGTCAATTTGGAAAGCCGTTTACCAATAACAAAATGGAAAAATGGGAAAAATCATAAAATTCACTTCTTAATTATTGTTAAAGGGTACCACTTCCGTTACCAGCTTCTGAAAACGTTAACTAATGACAAATATCATTAATTTAGCATTAAATGCATGGCACAAGTTAGAAGGTATCCAACAAGCATCTTGATCTACATTATGGCAAAGCAATTATTCTTTAAAATACAAATGCTGATGATGATTCAACATTTCCAAGCAAGATTGAACAAAAATTATGCTGATAGTGGTTAAAACATATCATAGTAACAATTGAAAAATATCTGTCATGATAGTTGTTCAATCATTCCAGACAAAATTTAACGAAATTTTAGCTGAAAGTCGTTCAAATATTTCAAAGTAACACTTGAAAAAAATTTGTCATGATAGTTGTTCAAACATTCAGACAAAATTTAAAAAAAAAATATGCTAACAGTGGTTCAGATATTTCCAAGAAGCATGTAACAAAACTTGTATATCACAGACACGGAGGAAAAAAGTATCAAAGTTTTAGGTTATCACTATATAATACACAAAAGCTCCTTATTAATTAGTTTAAACTCAGGTAGATATGTATAAAAATTTATATTCCTCACCTCCCTAGGGATATTTTCACAACATTTGATGAAAATATTACCATCATGTACTTACAAACTACTAATTGTAATACAGTATATAAAGACGATGGCAAACTTTAATCATCTCATCCTACAATAATAAATTACTTCCTATTCCATCACTAAACAATTTAATCATTTAAATAATTTAATAATGACTCGACCCTACACTTTGAAATCAGTCTATATAGTAAGGAGGTGTTCAGCTCCAACACAGCTTAGAGAAACACATAGACACAACATACTATAACTCATTTATCTCATCAGCATCCTATTGGATACCAATTTCCAGTTCAGAATATTGGTATGAAGACTGCGATACATACAAACATAAATGAAAAGAGCTGCTGATTTGATTTGTGCTTTGCCCAATTGGATAGTATCACTTCAAATATTGTAATTAAATATTTACCTTCAAGAGCACTTCTCACATTACATTTTCTGTATTAAAGACACCCTGACGACATTGATCTCTGGAGTGGTGGCGTCAGTGAGAGACCTCTACCAGGTTCAATGGTTGGCGCTACGTTCAGCTGTCTTATAGGTCTGACATTCAAAGAACTTAGATATGGAGACAGGTTTTGGTACGAAAATAGAGGATACCCTTCCTCATTCACTCCAGGTAAGAAATTTTTTACTATCCCCCAATATACTGGAAGAATAATAACTTATTATATAGCTTTCACACAGTAAATGACAGGATCTATAATAAAATATGTGGTTACCTGATAGAGATAATTTGTACATTAACTTTCTTAGCTAACTACAGATGCTATTCACTACTGAAACTTAATTAAAGGTAAAAAAAATAATTACTGCTCACTGATAGCTATTGAGACCAGGTTTATTCAAACTAAAAATAGTTATCCAATAGCATAGTATTTGATTTACTATATACAAGAGCCATATTTCCCCTTATAAGAAGGGTGGATGAATCAAAGCAAATAATTTTGAGTATGTGGAAAGAAAATACGGAAGAGGGGATTCCCAGTCCCCTCGCTCCTCCTCACTTAGTTGACTTTTATGACACGGAGCGGAACATAGTAAAATATTCTTACCCCTCCCTCAGGGGGAATAGTATTTAATAGTAACACTATTCTGTCCTACTTTTTACAACCAGAACAACTGGAAGAAATAAGAAAAATAAAATTATCAAGAATTATTTGCGACAACAGTGACGACATCAAAGTTATGCAAGTCTATGCGATGGTATTGCCAGACCATGAGATGTAAGTATAATATGATTTCAAGTTTAAAGCTCTCATTCACTAACATCAACATCAATACACATAGCTGTTCTATATCAGAGTATCTTTAAACATGAAATGAAGGAGGCCAATTTCTGATCTAATAATATGCTACTTCAACTAAGTCATCACTTAGTGCTGAAATCCAAACCTCTTATATTCAAGGGGGAGTAACATTACCAAACAAACCTTCGTATTAAGTATGATTGTTTTTGTCTTGCAGTAACCCTCGTGTTCCTTGTAATTCTGGAATCCTACCTAGAATGGACCTCACCAAATGGCGGGATCCTCACGGCCCTCATCCTCGTGTACGTCCTGGCTTCTAAAAACCCTTCAAGCAGCCCTGTTCTTCTTGCTATTCTTCTTCTGTTTATTTTTCCATCAAGAGCTCTGCATCCTATGCTTTATGTGTTTTGTGTCATTGAACTTCCAGTTTTCTTCTCTGTGCATTCCAATTTTAAAATTCAGTGGTGGATGTTCTTCAGAGCAATCTCCTGTATATGCTCACTGGTGACGGATGGTAACTTCTTCAGTCTTCTAAGAGCTGAGGTCCTTGTCCTCTGGGTGTATGTTTTGTAACCATAATGTTCCAAACCCTGTGTCTGCTCCTTTTACTACAATACAGGACTTCTCTCTATTGCCAATTGCCTAAAAGGATTTGCACTATATTCAAAAGTGTTATCCTCCTTATCTATATCCCAAATGCCCAGAAACAGGACTTTCAGTATTTTTTAACTAACAGCAATGGCTTTACGCAGAGTCTTCCTTCATTACGACTGAAATAATATGAATAAACTTATGTGTACAGTGCTTTCTAAAGTTCCGTGGCATGGAAAAATAAGACCACATTTCTACAATATCAACCCTTCGCTCTTTTGTGAATTTTGCAGCGTGTACTGGTGCTAAGCCATACCTTCTTAACATTTTTTTTTTCTAAAATAGCAATGATATATATTATAGCTTTCTTCTTCATGCTTCTAAAATATCTTGTACAGATTCATAACCTTTGAAGATTGTTTATAAGCATATTCCCTACAACAAAGCATTTTAGAAACTAAAACTTTACTATATAGGCTGTATATAGAATAAAATGAATATACTACTTAATTTTATTATATATATATATATATATATATATATATATATATATATATATATATATATATATATATATATATATATATATATATATATATATATATATTACATTGCATTCTATCAGTATATACTTAGGTTTTGCGTGACTTTATTCCTAATCATTAATTTAAGATAAAACATTATACCACCAGCTTATTGTCATATGCTCAACCATAATTACTTTACATTACATCAGTCATATAAAGATTTTTCCCTATAAAAATCAATATAGAATAAGGTATTCTAAACAGTTTTATAATATAAAAAAACTGTACCAGCATGAAACCATTTCAAAAGCTATTCTTCTGTTTAGTATCAACTATTACTATCGAAAAGGACTATATGAGGTGTATAGTAGTATACTGGGCTAGGTGCCATAACTTCAAAATGCCAGTAAACTCTCTTAAAATTGTTCAACTTGAAAAAATTGATGTATTGGTAGCAGCACATCAAAATAACATGAGCGGCTATCGAAATGTCAGTTTTAAAGTGGCAAAACTCTAAATGCGTTTGCTGGCATTATTTAGCTTTGGCATTTAGCCCAGTAGAGTACTATGCACCTCATATACTGTAATTTTATTTTTTATTTTTTTTTACATTTTGTGTTACTACTAATCTCCATTATGGGGGTGGACAGACAAATTAGAGCTAAGGAATTATGGCTGGGTACCCTTCCTAACACCATGCGGTGGGCTCAATCGTGGGTATGTTACCTCTTAAATCAAGTATTCAAACCACTATGCAACTGCAGTCCCAGAATTATATACTAAATAAATTTTATTAAATATAAGACACGGGTCTTGCATCTCAAGTTTTGGGGTTTCCCAAAGATGTCTATTGTATTAGTGACCTTTTGTCAATAAATTAATAGGTTATAAATATACATTCAACTGCTTAATAAAGAATGTATCTTCACACAATTATCCTTGCACTGAATAATTAGATTTTGTTAAAAACTTTCATAATTCCCCAGCTCCGACCTGTCTCTGTCTCCATTCAAATAGGGATTAATAGTGACACATAAGAACGGCAAAAATATATTTAGCAGTCATATATCAACACCCACTGCAGTCACTCCGTTGCTCTACCCTGGAATGAAAGTTTTATAAAACTGTTTGGAACACAAGGTAAAACAGCTGGTCAGCAAAAGATTAGCACAGAGAAAAAAGAAATTCATATATTCCCACATTTATATTCATATAACTTTAGCAAAACAAGCCTGGAATTCAAGTGATAAATATGAGTAACATCTTATCAATCAATATCTGCTATCATTAAAAATCATCTTCACTAGTGGTCACAACCCTGAATAACAAGTCTTATTTTCAACAGTTAAATATTTTATACTGTTAAAGGAATTGAATATACAGTAATGGATCTTTTTAAAATTCAATTCATGCCCCAAATTAAGAAATTATTTATTTTTATCTAATAAAACACATCTATGCCCCATTTATTTTAATGACTGAAGTAAAATGTTTTGCATTTTTGCTTTTATATTAGCAAATTTCACCCAGACCTTCAAAACAGAAGTACTGGTTCCCCCTCTATCAGTAATGTACACTGTGAAAATTAAAAATAAATATCGGATTGGCATCCACACAGATAATGCATGTAAGTACTACACTCTATATACAAGTTCCAGCCCAGTATCTCATATTTCTTCATCCACTTACTGCCTTATTATTCAAAAATGTGCTGTTGACTGTCAAACTGTCGTTCCAGTATCTGTGCTTTACGTATCATCCGATATCAAACAGTTTACAAAACTATGTAAACCCAATTTACTCACAGAGAAATAGCTGCCAAAGTTTAGCCAAATTATTGGTTGAGAACCTTAGGTGTGATTCTTAATCTAGTTATTACTCCTTTAACTCATACAATGTATATTTGTTCTTTTAGTTTTATCCCTTACCGAATTCACGGTTATCGTACACTAAGTAGATTGTTTCTACCTAGTTATCAATATGAAAATTATTTGTGAGGTCATGCTCTGATACTGCATCACTAACTTAAATCTCTTCTAGTGAACCAATCGATACTTTTCTCTTCACTCAAAGTCATTAAGAGGAAGCTAGTTTCACTAGTTGATTCTGACTGTTTCCCCTTTTCATGATTCATTGTCAGAGCATTGCTGTACCCTCTACCCTGTCTATGACTGTCTGTCCTATTTTATGAAATCTGTCTTCTACATCTTACAAGGAGTTAAGCTAAGAGAAATAGAGAGTATAAAAATGTAAGGTGGTATAATTATTTTTGTATATAATGAAATGCGGTAATACAATATTTAGCATATCATAATCTTTTATTCCCCCCCCCCCCCTCCCTTTCAGAAATCATGCTTCCCCATACTTTACACTTAGCTTGCAGATTCATACCATTCATATACTCTAAGTAAGTCAACTCATCAAATATTATCTTCTTCACCTGTTCCTGTTTTTATGTAGAACTGTAGAGTAACAACCCACAGTTGTTTATCATTCATTAATATAATATCTTTATTAGTTATGACATGCACGAAAGCTGATAAAGTATTGGTTGTCAAAATTTTTTAATTATATATGTGATGTCTACAGGGTACTGCCTTATCGCTCTACAAGAAAAGGATTTCTTCAGAATGAACTTTTTGACATGTGGTTGTAAATTTTCAATTAAACATTTCTCCAGGGCTTAGAAAAAGCTGATGCCATTTTTAAAACTCAACATGTACTCCAGTTTAAGACCAGACTTATAACTACTGATAATTTTCACATTCAGTAAAACATCTATCATGAGCACATACAAAAGGCAATAAACACCTACATAACAATTATCCTAATTGCTACACCAAAGATGGTACTTTCTTCACACCTACATAACAAATATCTTAATTGCTATACTAATGATGGTACTCTCTTTAAGTTGCAATTACGGATAAACTTTCACAAACTATACAATATTCACATATGCAAACATGCTGACTTTTATTTTTCAATAATAATATTGGCCTAGACAATTGTAATTGGCCCATGATGCTATTAAGACAAGCATATTCAATATATGAAAATCATTTAAGTTCAAAATCTGACATTCTTTGGAACAAAAGTTGTGCAAAGGCTAACATGTATACTGTAAGGTATCAGAAAAAGATTGAATTTACGTAGTTTCATCACTAATTCTTTAATGCTTGCAACAATCGAAATACACTTTTCTAAAATTTCTATTTTTGACAAGAAGTCTTCAATATCGGCTTAATCTGTAAAGATACACTTACACGGCTGATCATTTATGTGAATGGCTTATGAAGTATCCATACCATAAAATTCAGTAGCTACAATTCACATATTTCCAACTTGTCTCAAAACACCATTACATCTTTAAGCATGAACATTTATAATAAAGTACTTTTAGTAATATGGAGGAATGCATTTACTATAAACTTATTATAACACTGCAGTATACTTCTTAAAGTTACTTCAACTTCTTGAGACATATTCTGTATATCTATAAATATTTATTATACCCTACAATTCTTGAGCATTCCTATTAAAGACACTACCATACTGTATAGGAAGTCTTTCAACTTTTCCGCTCTGTGCATGTCAAAAACCTATGTACAGTATATCTAAATCAAGTTCTATGACTAGCAGACTTAAGACTTAGTAGTCTAGGCAAATAGCATGTAGAATAGTTCTAAATTAGTAGTAGAATTTGCTCTTAGAACTTCTTGTGTATAGTATATCTGTAATCTTAACTCTCTCTAGCTAATAAAATGCTTATATATGTGTAAGTCTAAAATAAAAATTCCCATTAGCTACGGTAAGTCTGATTTATTTTTGTTTTTTTAATGTAACTGATTCATTTTCATTTAGAGTACTAAAGTATGTAGCTATATATACTGCACCTAGAGCATATATCACCCAAAAACACTTAGTAAAAAATTAATATGAAATATATGACTTGACATATGACCATCTGTGACAATTATAACATCTGTGACTATTATAACGTGACAAATAATGAAAATATGACATTCTTGAAAGAATTCCTATCTTTTGACTTCCATAACTTTTGTCTTGCTTTGAAGTCTGTCATTTGTCCTAACAAATCTTCTCTTATTCCAGCCACCGGCACAACCTCTACCTCTAGTTGAAATCAATCCTCTCATACTCCCTCCTGGGACCAAACAGCACTTTGAATTTCCAAGGGGAAACTTGTCAGTCATGAAGGCTACTCTTTCTAGACTTCCTACCATCACCAATAACCCTAAGAGTGTTTCTCAAGCTTCACATCCACCTTCTCCTCTTCCACCACCTCCACCAACACCTCCTCATACACCCCCTCATATTCCCGCTTTATCTCCTCCTTCACCACCACAACCAACACCTCCCCATGTTCCTGCTTTATCGCCTCCTTCTACCTCACATTTCCATGTTCATTCCCCTCAACCAATTCCTTTCACGCAACCTAAGCCACACCCTCCAACTCCTGCACTCCCTACAGGAGGGATAAAGACACCACCTACTTTTGGTCCTGTGAAGCCTTCATCTGAAATCCACATTCTAGAAGGCCACCCACCTTCTCCCCCAGTACCTCCGAAACCTTATCCTTCATTTAATAATGCTCCTAAACCTTTAGCACCTTCCTATGGTGCCCCAGATCCTATTCCTAATGTAATTCACAATGAACACAGCCATGTCTCACTAGAAGATCCTGTGCCTGAACCCATAGGTCATGCCCCTAGTCCTTCCTATGGGGCACCAAAGCCTCTTCCAGAGCCTCATCATCACATTGAGCCTTCTTCTCGCCCAGATGTCCACGTGAACTTTGATGCCCCATATGAGTACTGCCAAGGACACTTCACACCCCTACCACCAAATTATGGTCGGCCTGCAAAACATGGTCATCGAGCGAGGAAAAACCCCTTTGAAAGATTTTTAGGAATGATAGGTATTAATGGTTGATTAAAATTATAGGTACTGAAATATCAAAAGAAAGATGCTCACATAATGCCAAGTGCTTGGTGGAAATATTTTCTGTAGTTCTGTAAGGTACAATATCAGATGATGGTTATGAGGTCAAAAGCAATAGCACATTCAACAATGAACATAATTGTGAAATAATAATAATAATAATAATAATACACCAGCTATAAAAAGTTGGGATTCCACAGAGAAAACTTCCGCTTACGATAAGATACAATAGGAAAAATATATTATACTCAACACAAAAATATAAATTTTAGTCAACATCTTTGGCAACAGTGGTGATAAACCACAAATGTGAAAAGTAATTAGAGGCCAATCCACAAACAGGTATGAATGTTCACAAGTTTTTTTTTTATTTAAGGTACCACATTTAAGTAAAGTATAAAAACTAAATTTCAGTGTGTCCAATTTACTAGGGCTTATTGCAAGGTGATGAACTATTAGACTTCTACGTACACAATCTTAAACCAAGCTTAACCAACGACTTCTTATAGTTCTAATGGAAGTTAACCAAATTGCCTATCCCATTATCATTAGCAAAATGGTCAGTAACTTTATCTCTAAAAGGTATCACCCATGATCAGTGAGAAATTATAAAACGACCTGCTACCCAAAGAATTTTAATTGTTGCCAAAATACAATATATGTTTAAATAAAATAAACATGACAGGTAGGCCTATTTGAGTACTTTGTTATTCTCTTGCCATAACATACAATATACATATATTTGTAAAGTCTTAAAAAGAAATCTAGTGAAAGTTTGCTTTATATTTAAGGAAATCACAAACATAGGACCCATATTGTCACTTAACCAACATTTTTTTATTCAAGTATAATTTTCAGAAAAAATTAATTGTCAAACTTATTAATGCTTTTTAGATGTACAGTATAATTTTTTTAACAGCGTGACATTTTTATATCACAGAGCATTTGTTATCTTATTAGAAGTACTGTAATTTTGTTGTTCTTAATCAAAATGCTTTGAAACATTCCTAAGGTGTGCCAGCACCTCCAAATGTATTTATTTCCCTTTGCTTTCGTAGTTATATTAGTTATAATCATTCAAATATTAAACAACAGGTCCTCTTTTTCCATTCTAACACATTATCCAGTATTGCTTTGCTGATTAAACACTGAAACTGTGCTTAAGATACTTAATCCTTTGCAAGAGCTTGCTTTAAAGCACCTACACATTAAAAGCAATATAGTAGTACCTCACCCTATGTCGTCAATACATTCCAAAACTTCAACTAAGTCAGAAAATTACCAAAATAAAATTTAAAATACATCCTAGATACCTTAAAAAACTCTACAAGTAATCCCATAAAGTTGCTAATACAGTACTATAAAGTCATTCGATAGTTCAACATTTTAATTGCCTATTTCAAAGAAATATACAGTATGCATACATTTTAACTGATGAAAATATACAGGCATTTTTTAAAAAATACAGTCAAATACTGTAAAGTACATCCAGTCTATAGCCTTAAAAGTGACATACACGACCTGTAAAAGTGTAAAGCACATACTGTATCCAATATTTATAAAATTTTATTCTTTAAAATGATTTTGTACATTTTATATATTTTTACATTCTTCAAGTGTATGAAGGTGATTCTTAATTTTGAATGGTTTGTGATATTTTAATACAGACCGGTGTAAAGTAGCATAATCTGATGTTAGGCAAATGTTATTTCTCCTATTATTAACATAATCTGACGTGAAATTGAGATTGACGTAACTCCAATTGACGTAAGGAGAGGTATTACTGTACTCTTCAATATCAAGTTTCACATGAGGGATATCTTATGTAAAAATTTACTGAATAAGTCTCCTTCTTCTCAACTTATCAACTTGAAAAACTAATAATTTTGCCATAAAATCTGTTAAACTTTAAAAAAAGTGTGTCAAACTTTTACAAGATGATGGATGGGATAGCTTCTTCCATATATACTGCACCATTATTGATACATTCATATGAAAATACTTGAAATTTAAATAAATTAGTCTAAAATAGCAGTTACTAATCTGCAAAGAGCTTTATCAACTACGAATTTATAGCAATATACCCAAATTTGTATTTACCTAATAGTACTTACGAGAAAGAGTCCTATGCTCGTAACTCCCCGTCTCCTGTTAGCTTTAATTCTTTAACTCATAAAACTTATCAAATATCTCCCTAAACTTATGAATGGATTTAGAATTTACTATTTCCTCACTTAGCAAATAACAATTATCAACTAATCTTTCTTATGATACTGATTGGCTGTCAACTGATATCCTAAACTACCAAATTAAAAAAAAAACAAGTAGAGTAATGTATCCCATTCCAAACAGTAAAGAATACAAGAAGACCAACAGTTATAAGATATTACTGCTACCACTGATCAAGTCATAATATAATATTCATGTCGGCATTTGACAATCTCTGTTCCTCATTTTCATCTCTGTATTGATGAATCTAATATTATTGTTTGTTTGTATATATATATACTAGATACCATGTATATTATTAAGTTTTTATATAATGACAAATAAATGCTTAAAAGCAAATACTGTACATTGTTTCTCTACCTCTAAAGTAAAAAATACAAAAGAAAAGACATCCACTAATGATTACAAGCTGAAATATCGCGGTATAGATGTAACGCTGAGTAAATAAAAAAATTACAGCTTTAATTACCAGGTTTATCAGTTGGTTTATAAATTTTACAAAAAGACACAAAAACCCTCCCTCATCTCCCATAAAAAATGAAAAAGGACTAACAATTTAAAGATATAATCACTCCCTCTATTTTGTGAACTCACTCATCGTCATTTAAGTTATTTGGAGTATACCAAAAAACTAAAACAATAATTGTCATTTTAGTCTATCACAAGTATAAGAAGAATTTTACTTTTCCTGGAAAACATCAACTTGAGTATATATTCAGTTCTCTATACAGACACTCCCCTATATACAAACAACCAACTTACAAACATCCGCAAATGCGAACTACGTCCATCACTGCAAAAACCTACCCATTATCTACCCATGTATTAATGTATGTATTACTGTACTGTATTACTGCATTATTATTACTGCATAAGAATTCATTAATACTATATACTTTATGTTTTATGTAGTAGTTTACTGGCATTTGGCTAAGTACTGTACAGTACTGCATATGTATGTACAGTGGAACCTCCACCTGCGAACGCCCCCAACCACGAACAAATCAACCTACGAACACAATTTTTGAACAAAATTTGCATCGACCCACGAACCATCCTCAAGGTACAAACGCATATACACACGCACATCTGCCCAGGCGACCATCTGTTTGTTCTCAGTTCTAAATTGGTGCCCGCACTGTGAAGTTCGTTCATTATTATTTCATTGCAGGGTTCCAGATTTTTTTTTTTTTTTGCTTTTTGCTTTAAGATTGCCCTCATTATGGCTCCTAAAAAAGTGAAAAGTGTCAGTGATTATGGTGTTAAAAAGCCTAAAAGTATTACAGTAGAACGAAAAATGATATACTGTAATATCTAAACATGAGAAAAGTGTTCGTGTTTCTGATCTCGCCACGTGGTATGACATGCCGAAATCGACCATCTGTACTATTTTAAATAATAAAGAGGTCTTAAAGGCAGCTGACATGGCTAGAGGAGTGACTATTTTCATGAAGCATACGTCTCAGATCATAGAAGAGGTAGACAAATTATTATTAGTTTGGATGAATGAAAAAGAGCTTGATGGAGATAGTGTTAGTGAGGCTATAATATGCGCAAAGGCTCTACAGTTACACCATGATTTAGTAGGGAACACTCCGAATGCTGGTGGTGTTGAAATAAACAAATTGAATACAAATAGAGGCTGGTTTGAAAAATTCCTCAGTGAACTGGAATTCATAGTGTTGTTAGGCATGGAGAAGCTCGGACCAAAAGGCAGTGGATGCCTGTGTGCTAGAATTCATTAAATTTATCAAAAGTGAGGGTTATGTCTAGCATAGAAGTTTTTAACTGTGATGAAACAGTTTTGTTTTGGAAAAAAAAATGCCTAGAAGGACCTACATAACCCAAGAGGAGAATTCACTGCCTGGCCACAAACCAATGAAGGACTGGCTTACACTTTCATTGTGAGCTAATGCAAGTGGGTATAGCAAGATTAAGCCTCTTTAAGTCTACCACTCTGAAAATCCGCACGTTTTTAAGAGCAATACTGCGTTAAAGGCTAGACTTTTGGTAATGTGGAGGCCCAATAGCAAGGCTTAGGTTGACTAGTAGAGTCGTAATTCACTGCTACCACTGACGAGTTGGTATATATATACTGTATGTCTATATTTTTACTCTACAGGCCAGGGCTCAATCATGCAGGGTGATAGATAAACGAAGATAGTTAACACTTTATTTACTCAGAAGCTACAGAGTTCCTCTAGGCCTCAATGCCCCCTTACCCTTAACGTGACTTGTCCCAACCAGGGTCAACAATACTCTGCGTTCCCTCGCATATTGTTTGACCTTTTTTAAAACCTCGGGTCATTCAAACATATACAAAGAGATGGTGGGCATGGCTCGTGGTAATGCCTCCACCAATAGGCTTTCAGAGAAGAGGGAACACCCAATAACTTATGGTGTGGAGGCAGTTAAAACAATGCAGGTTTCCCGTGGAAATTAAGGCTTGTTTTCAACAACAGAGAAAGCCACATGAAAACTCCTTACCTGCACATGGGGCATCCATGGGCGTGAGCTATGTGTCAAGGTGACACGTATCCTATTCATGGAATGGCTGACTGAAGTTGTTGTGCCAGCTGTCAAGAAATATCTAGAGGAAAAAGGTATGTCCCTTAGGTGTCTTCTGATAATGGACAATGCTCCTGCCCATCCTTCAGGTTTGGAAGGAGACCTTGCTATCAAATACGACTTCATAAAAGTCAAATTTCTGCCTCCAAACATCACTCCTTTCTTCCAGCCCATGCACCAGCTAGTCATTTCAAATTTTAAGAAGCTGTATATGAGAATTCTGGAAAGACCACTTTAATATCCTCCACTGCATAGGCCTCATCGACAAGGCATGGAAGGTCTCTTACAGCACGTTGCAGTCTGCCTGGAGGAAACTTTGGCCAGGTCGTGTGGCTGGTAGAGACTTCAAGAGTTTCAAGGAGGAGACAGCTGTTAACAAAGTGAACGAGATTGTGGCCACGATCAAAAATTTGGGCTTGGAGGTCAACGAGGAGGATGTGGAGGAGCTGGTGGAGGACCACAAACAAGAACTCACTGCCAAAGAATTGATAAAGTTGCAACATGAACAGGTGAAGACTATCCAAGAGGAGCAATCAGTGGAGGAGGGGGATGAGAGGGTAAAGGTTCAAGTGAAAAGTTTAAAGAAATTTCTAGTAGTGGAGTAATGTGCAGGCTTCATTGAGAATCATCACCCGGACAAAACTGTGAGCAACAGAGCAGTGAATATTTTAAATGACAATGTGATGCCTCATTTCTGGAAAATTTATCAACAAAGAAAAAGTCATATATCTCTGGATTGTTTTTTCAAGCCAATACCAAAAAGAGAAGCACCTTCCAAGA